>JAJOZX010007075.1:147500-150000 GCA_023014485.1 Bathynomus jamesi
TTCTCTTCGAGCTAACTGGCTCTGGAAATGTATCGTCTGATATTTCGCCAGATTCACTTTCACTATTTGATGTCGATGATGATAATTCAACATTTGTATCCTGCAATTTCTCCTGTGAAGATTCTTTGGTGAGCCTCACAGCTTCTTTTTGCTTTCTTAGCAACGTAGATGCTTTTTTCTTTGAGAGTGTAATATCTACTCTATCAATAAACAGTTTCTTTCACTCCTTTGATCTAAGAGGAACGTCACTTCTTCCTTTGGAACCGTTTTTTCTTTGGGACAAGAACATTGTGTTAGTACTTTGCACTTGCACGCTGCAATGTCAAAAAGTTTCGTGTGTGCTTCTTTTTTGAACATATCAATCTTTGCTTTGTAAGCTTCAGAATTTTTTCTGCTTTGGTATGGCTTCATAATGACACGATATTTTCGTGGTAGCTTCTGAACATTGTTTCAATTCGCCTGTCTGACAGAATTGGGACGGAAGCACTTTCCCAAATTGTTTTCAATTTATCAACAACTTGTTCTAATATTTGAGATATTGAAGGATCTTTATTAGTATTCTGTTTCAAATCGTTTCTTACAAACAAGTAATATTTAAAAACTCCTTCGTATGTAGGAAGATTCCTGTGCCACAAATCTTCCCCCATACCAAACATGGGGCACTCAGTTGAGGCCCTGGTTGATTTTGCACAAACTCGAGACATTTTGAAAGTATACAAATCTGAAAAAGAAAGAGCTAATATCAATTATACGTTAATTTCAGTTAATAGTACATGGCAAACTTAGGGCAACACAATACAGAAATGCAAAATATATAAGAAATATAGTTTAGACTATCTGAGTAACGCCAACAACAGAACACCCACCTGCTACGAGAGCGACAACTACACTGAACCGAGGTACTCACGTGACAGCTGAGTGAGCTGACTATAGAAAACTGTTTTTAGAGAATAGAAACTTTTTTTAAAGGTTGACTGAGCTATTTTTATACAAGTGTGAATAAATTCTTGTCTATTGTGCATCGTGGACTCTTCTGTAATTATTGGTTAAAATCTGCTTTTTTCAATTTTTTTCAATATTGAAGGTCATTGTGGCACCTGAAGATATTAATGTTATGATTTTAAATTTATACCAGCTTATTTCCTCACTACTCCACACATTTTCCACACTAGCCAATTTGAAATTCGAAAAATGAGTTTTTCACTCCGCCCTAGTGTACAGTATAGGACTATAAATGAGGAATGTATACCGTACAAAATTAAGCGTGCGAAAGTAAACAACAAGCCCTTTTGATTTACTTCTAGAGTAGGAGACATTATAAAGAGTAGAGATAGGGCTTATAGGCTACATAAGTGCGAAAAAGACAATTTGTGATTACGAAACAACTACATATCTCTAAGGCGTGAAGCGAAAAATGTAATAAAGTCCAAGCGCGAATTTGAAATCTCCATAGCTCGTGACGGTAAATAAAACCCCCAGCGATTCTTTCAATACGTCAACAATAGAAGTCCAGTAAAAAGTGTCTTGGGGCCGTTGAAAAATGTTAACGGAGATCTAGTTTCTGAAAACAAGGAAATGGCTACGAATTTTTTACGTCAGGTTTTACTATAGAAAATGTAACGAATATCCCTACGGTCATAGACATAATACCTCTTGATAATGGTAATATTTTTGATAATATTGTGGTTAGTGAAGGGGAGGTAATGCGCTATATTGATAAAATGAAAATGCGTAAATCACCGGGGCCGGATTCCATATATCCCATACAACTAAAAGAATTAAAAGATAGCATTGTTGTGCCGCGAACAAAGATTTTTAATGCGTCTATTTCTTAGGGGTGAGTACCAGATAATTTCAAGTTAGCAAACGTAACACCTATCTTTAAGAAAGGCGGGAAATTATAGGCCAATCAGTTTAACGTCTGTTGTAGGTAAGTTACTGGAAACAATAATTAGGGATCGTATAGTCGAACATTTAGAATTGCATAACTTAGTTAGAAATACGCAGCACGGTTTTGGGCGAAACAAATCTTGCTTAACTAATCTTTTAGAATTTTTTCAAAGCGTGGTTGACGTTTACAAGTCATCGGGCGGTTGATGTAGTGTATTTAGATTTTCAAAAAGCGTGTGACACCGTACCGCACAAAAGACTCATTGAAAAAACTAAGGTTCATGGAATCAGGGGTGTAGTAATAAATTGGATAGAAGAGTGGTTGCGAGGTAGGAAACAGAGGATGGTCGTTGATGGAGCGGAGTCGTGTTGGGCTAATGTAGCGAGTGGCGTTCCTCAGGGTTCTGTATTGGCCCCTTGCTTTTTCTTATATATATTAACGATTTAGATGTCGGCCTAGTCAGTACAGTTTCAAACTTTGCGGATGACACGAAGCTGGGTGGTAGGGCGATTAATGACGAAGATAGCGGTAAAATCCAGGAAGATCTGAATAAAATCGTTGCTTGGTCAGTCACATGGCAAATGAGATTTAACGTTGATAAGTGCAAAA
>JAJOZX010007075.1:155000-157500 GCA_023014485.1 Bathynomus jamesi
TGCTATGTCGTTTGGTCGTTTGGATTGGCGATGGGAAATCCCCTCTCATCGGTATTGGCAAACTTATATATGGAATTTTTTGAAAGCAGAATTTTGCCTACTATTGTTAATTTGAACCTTGTTTGGTACAGGTATATGGATGATATTTTATGCCTTTGGCCTAATAATTTGGATGTTGACTTATTTCTTAGTAGGCTCAACAGTTTAGTCCCATCTATTAAGTTCACGGTTGAAAAAGTAAATGACGGACGCTTATCTTTTCTGGATCTAAAAATTTGGAGATGCTTTAATCACTTCAAATTTGAAGTTTATCGTAAGCCTACTAATAATAACTCTTATGTGCATTTTTATTCCGACCATCATCCCGCGATTAAATCTTCTCTTTTCTCTGCTATGTTTCTTAGAGCATCGAGAGTTGTCAGTCCTGAATTTTTAGATTCCGAGTTATGCAATATCATGAATATTGGTACTAAATTATGTTACCCTATTTCATTTTTAGATAACTGCCTTAGGAAAGCCAAGAATAGGTATTATAATAGTGTAACTGTAAACGAATTTGAGTGTAAAAATATCCTTAGCCTACCTTACCATGTAAATTTTCAATATCTTCCGACTTTACTAAAAGCAATTGGTGTCAATGGAGTCTTTAAGTATAATAATACTGTTAAATCACGCTTAATAAAGAATGGCCCGGATAATCTGGTTGGTTGTGTGTATTCGATCGGATGTACACAATGTGACTTAGTATATATAGGTCAAACGGGTAAAACGTTAGATATTAGGGTAAAACAGCATAAATATGCGTGTAGAACAGCAAATAATTATAATGCATTGTTTAACCATATGTATAGATGTAATCATAGTATTAAGTGGGATAGTTCTAAAGCTCTCGTTAAAAACACAGATATAATCGAAAGGAATATTCTAGAATGTGCATTTATCCATTTTAAAAATAATTTCAATAACAGTGCGGGAATGTATAAAATTGACAATATCCTGTTAAAATACCTTTTGCCTGTAATCAACTCTTGTTAATCTTGTGTTACTCTTTTTGTTTTTCTGTCCCATTGTATATATTTTTGGTCATTTTGCTTCCACCCTTCATTCCCTGACGAGGTGTACTTCTGAATACACGAAAGATCTTGGAATCATTTTTCTTTTTCCTTGTGGGTTTGTATCATTCATTCATTTCACGTGTCTAATTGTGAAATTCATCCCCCTATATATATACACACAGAGGGTTGCCAAAAGTAAATAGACATCTTTGATTTTCCCATAGTTTTTGATTTGACAATAAAAGTCACTAAATAATGGATCAAGTAAAGATAAGCACCCCCAGCCTTCTTTAATTAGCCTTATAAGGCTAACTAACGAAAATATCACGACCTAACCTAACCAATCGTTAAGTCAACTGTACGCCCTTGACGATTGGTTAGGTTAGGTCGTGATATTTTCGTTAGTTAGCCTTATAAGGCTAATTAAAGAAGGCTGGGGGTGCTTATCTTTACTTGATCCTAAATAATAATGAATTTATTGAACCACAATATTTAGAATCGTGTTAGTTTCCACTTTGAATTATGTAAAGCTGACACACACATGTTCTGGCATTCCATTGATGAGCTTTGCCATTTATTCCTGAGGATAATGATCACTGTTTCTATTCACACACACACACACACACTGTGTATATATATATATATATAATATATATATATATATATTAGAATAAATAACCTAACATTATCTTACATTGTAAGGAAACCCGCACCGCACAAAGTCAGCAAACACGAAATCTTAAGAACTTGAGAAACTTCATAAAAATATGAAAAACGTACGTATATTGTCGTGTTGTAACCAATCTAAAAACAAGTGTTTTTGAACTTCCGTCTTCGAAAAGAACACAAACGTTGAAACGCTTATCCAAAGACCTCTAGAGAGAGAAAAGTCATTAAATGAGAAGTTGTAAAGATAAGGAACCGCCTTCATTCTCTCCCAAATAATGGTTGCTTCAGCGCCTATCTTCTTATCACATTATTCGGTCGAAAGCTATTCATGGTTTGAGGTCGACTTAAAGGCATTTTGCAGATGTGATATTTTATATATTTTATCACCAATCTTTTTTTTTTTAGGGTTAGATTAAGTTAGGTTAGGTTAGATTAGGATTAGTTAGGTTAGATTAAGTTAGAATGTTGGAGTATCGATGAGTGTCCCGTTGAGGAAATGTCGATAGATTCGGTTCAGGATGGATCATTCAGCGTTCGAACCCTCCTTAATTCGACTCATTCTAATTGGTTTATATTTAACTGCAACGAGTACAGTATTAAGACGGTTAAAATGCCAAGAATAAACAATCATGAGTGCCAGAAACTGGTACAGCGCTCAGGCCAACCTAATGGCACCCATTCCTATAACTCCTGTATTATTATTATTGTTATTATTATTATTACCAGTATTATCGTGAGTCGAATCCCTGACCTCACTATCTTGACTCCGCATAGAG
>JAJOZX010007075.1:160000-217500 GCA_023014485.1 Bathynomus jamesi
AACAAATGGCAAAGCTCATTAATGGAATGCTAGAAGGTGTGTGTGTGTGTGTGTGTGTGAGCTTTACATAATGGAAAGGGGGAAATCAACACGATTCTAAATATATTGATTCAATAAATCTGTTATTATTTATTGACTTTTATTATCAAATAAAACAAAATATGGAAAAAAATCAAAACTGGAGGTGTCTATTTACTTATTTCAGCTCTCTCTATACATATATATAAACGCATGGTAACAGGAGTGTTAAAGTATTTCGTCTTTTTTGGGAGGTGGTTTACCTGCAGAATTTTAATACTCTTTGCTTGCGAAATTTAATGAAAGAAAATTCTATTTAGCCAAAACTGTGCAATAAAGCAGGGTCAGTATACACAACACACACACACACACACACACATATATATATATATATATATGTATATATATGAACTTTGAACTTACTGTCAAAATTATGGGGACACCTATTCGAACTTGGTATGGGTGATATGGTTACATGGTGGTGAAAATATGACTTTGTGTCATGTTATATCATTATAGAAATTCTTTCACCCAATTACGTTTGGACACTGTTAGATAATTATGGAAATTACTTAGTGAAACTGAACTCTTTTGTTCCATCAATCCATCCGAAGCTAAATCACTGGAATAGCAATGGATTGGCAGTATTTATGTTTTTAGATTATTCCATAATTTATATGATGAATTTGGGTATTTTGGATATGTTTAACTTACAATAATATGTACGTCCAAGTAGATATGTAGATGGCTCAACAGAAAGAAATAAGCCATGATACACCCGTGTCTACCATTACTGTTCACGAAGGAAGTCTCTTGGGCTGGAAAATATCAGAAAAATTAAGTGTCTCACGCAATGAAGTGCAAACGACTATCACCAAATTTGGAGAAACACGGAGTACTATCAAAATGGAAGAAGGGGGAAACAAAAGATTACAAAGAAAGAAGAGAAAGAAGATACGGTTATCGTTATGAAGTTGAAGACTCATCGCTTTAATGCGAGCACGGAAATTGCGACCAACTTTAATTCAACAGCTAAAAGCATCATTTCAAATGAAAGTATGAAAAGGCGCGCTAAGAAACGCCTCAGGCCTCAGAGGAAAATTTACAGCACAAAAACCTCTGCTAAGCCGAAGAAACGAACAAAAACGATTAGACTGGGCACGAAGACACGGTAATTGGGAAGTAAAACAGTGGAAGAAAGTATTATGGACCCACGAATCCTCATTTGAACTCTTCGGAACAAAACGTACACTTTATGAGAGGAGAAAGGAAAGTGAGAACTGGCCAGAAAAATGTCATAACCCACTATGAAGCATGAGGGTGGTAATGCTTAAGTCTGAGGTTGTTTTACTGGCGAGAAAACAGGAGACCTTAGAAAATTTGGAGGATCATTGTAGGGCAACTTTCAATCCTTATGGTCCTGTACATGCAACGATTCAAAAAATTATGGAGGTGTCCCATAATTTTAACCGTCAGTACACACATACACACACCACACAACACACGAGCATATATATATATATATATATATATATATATATATATATATATATATATATATATATATATATATATCTTTGTTTAATTTAAAATAATGATCAATTAAAACTTTAGTCAGTGATTTTAAAAGCTTAATAATTTTCCAGCACTTCTGATGCTTCTATTATTTGAAGCATACAAGCATGAAGAAATAGCATTGTAACTCATTTTCCTTTCAACATTTACAGTATCTATTAATCTATCTACCTATCTATTTAACTAACTAACTAACTAACTAACTATATATATATATATATATATATAACTGTATATATATAATATATACTGTATATATATATATATATATATATATATATATATATATATATATATATATATATATATATATATATATATATATATATATATAATATATATATATACTGTATATATATATATATATATATACTGTATATATTATATATATATATATATATATATACTGTATTATTATATATATATATATATATATATATATTATACTGTATATATATATATATATATATATATATATATATATATATATACTGTATATATATATATATATATATATATATATAATATATATATATATATATACTGTATATATATATATATATAATATATAATAATATATATATACTGTCTATATATATACTGTATAATCTATATATATATATATATATTATATACTGTATATATATATATATATATATATATATATCTATAGATACTGTATATATTATATATATATATATATATATATCTATGTATATATATATATATATATACTGTTATATATATATATTATATATATATATATATACTGTATATATATATATATATATATATATATACTGTATATATATATATATATATATATATATATATATATATATATATATATATATATATTATATATATATATATACTGTATATATAAAAGTTGTCAAAATTTAATTGTGCCGACGGGATTAAATTGAATTTCCGAATTTCAGACAGGAATAATTTCTACTGGAATAATTTGAAATACTAATTACCTGCAATAATGTCGAATTAGGGAATTATCAGACTGGAGTACGAAGGGAATATCGAATTATTCTGGACGAGATTTTAGCTGTATATTTCTAAACCATGATAATTTTTTGTATAAAAGATCATTCGTTATTTTCCATGTTTAAAGATTTAGTTTGTTTAGCGAATTTCGCTTTACAGTATATTTGTTGATGAAAGTTTTATTGAAGAAACTATATTTTTTTATGTTAAACTACGTATTATACATAAGCCTTTCATTGATGAAAGATGATACCGCAACTCGTAAGTCAATTAAAAGAGTGCTGTGAATCAATGCTTCGTGCAAATATATCATGGTTGGCTTAAATATTTGGTTTTTTGATTGATTGGAAAGTATTGACCATGTATTTGATTGGGTTAACAATTTTTTTTTCAGTCCCGTACCATCCTCATGTACAGTTATTTCAAAAAGTCTATCGTATAATTCCATGTTTGATTACTTCCCAGTCACTGTTATGACCATTCGCGGTAAGTGCGCCAAAGGAGAATAATTAATAGTTACTAGCCAAACGGAACTTAATCTAACCTAACGTAACATTAGCCTGACCTAATCTAACCTTGACAAAAGTGGGAAAAGCCGTGGGTGAGAATGAGAACGACGTAAAGTGGGAAGAGAGCGATTTGAGAATTGCCCTCTTTTAAAATTCTCGCCCTCGGATTTGTCACACTTGAGCGTAGAATGAAAGGGGAATGATATTGAGTGGGATGATTCCGCTATGTTTATGCATCTGGTAGCGAATAAGTATTGTAATCGTTGCATGGTCATATCAGCCATTTTAATTAGCGTATGTACAGATACGAACCATATATTAAGTTATTTTAATTAAGTAATTTTTTCCGTAACTTCTCCGTAATTTGGAGTTGAGATGCCTAAAAAGCCTCCATGCTTCCAACGGCATATTCAAATAAGAGTACTGTAAATATATATTAATGTCATATCAAATATCTAAAAACTTTAAAACTGTCATTTGTATTCTCTTTTGAATAAAGTTTTTGAATTGAATTGAATTGAATTCAATATAATTGAGAACGTGAGAGGAAAGAAAGCTATAAAGATACGAAGAAATGCCTTATCATATACAGTTCGTGTTAATTCTTATATAATCATTGTATATTAACTCAGTTTAACCGACTGACTTTCGGGTTTTGTATTCGTACCTTAAAATTTAGGAACGAGTTCACAAATTGTTTTAAAACGAAACGTATTTGAAACGTTACGAATTCGTCACATTCGGCGGTAAAGGGTAAAGACGCAATGAATAGTGAGGTTTAAGTAAGAAACTGGGACGAAATTCTTGAAATTGTACAATCATCATCTAATTAATTTCACTGTTAACTCTTCGATAACCGTAAAACCACTGTATCTCCCATCTAAATTCTCAAATAGACTTCAAAATTGAATCTAAAATTAAAATTGAATTTTTTAAAACAATTTCTGTTACGGTTTCAAGTAAATATGATTTAAGTGCTTCGAATCGCTTTACCCAATTAGGTCAAACTTATTTCTCATTCGGCTCAATTTTTCATTTTTGTTTATTACTTACCAATAATAACCCAGAAAAGACAAAAATCTTTCCTCTTTTGTCCTTTTTTCGTAAGCAAACTCTCGTTTGTATTTCATTATTTATAACGTATTTACTGTAAAAAAAGACGTTATAAATACGAGAGAAATTCATTACGGAAACAAACCGTCGAAAGCAATTTATATACTTATTTGATTTGATAGCGAAGGAGGAGTTTTACTGCAAAACAAATAATAAAATTTACAATAACGATCATATTTTATATTAATAAATAAATTGTTTTCATAACTGCTTATCAAACATTAATAAAATTAATTGTTTTTTTCATGCGTTAAAAAAATAATTTCAGAAAATATTAAACAAATTAGTTTTGTTTACCGTATTTTTTAAAGCCATTATATTTTGCAGGGAATGTACGAGTGTGTGTATATATATATACACACACATATATATATATATATATATATATATATATATATATATATATATATAACGGGTGAGCGAAAAGTCCATGTGCACCTATCCACTTCCAACATAGTGCAGGTACAGGTTCACTACACTTCTTGCAGGTGCGCAGGAACCTTTCGCTCACCCTGTATATGTAAAGACCATTAAACATTACTTTACAAAATAAACAAATAAATAAATAAATAAATAAATAAATGCATTTAAATAATCCTAAAATATGTTCAAAACAAATTTGCTTGTTAGAGCAGTTTCCTGCATATCCTTCGCTAATTGGATATACAAAAGATAATTTATTTCTTGTCAGGGTTCCCAACACGTTACTTAAGCCAAGTGTTCGTATTTATGGCAGATAAAATGCCATTTTTTATTAAAATGTAATGAAAAACCATTTAATTTAAGATAACGGTGCCACACTTTGCAGAAAACGTATGTATAATGCGTTTGTTAAGATTTAAAAAAAGGAATATGTATGTATAAATATTAGAATAATGGTGGCAATTTCCTTTACAGGGTTTCAATTATTACCTTGGTTACCTTGGTTACCTTGGTTACTATGATGCGTATATTATTCTTGCATGTTTACTAAATTTTTACAATTTGACGTTTTATCTCTGTACACTGTACAGTATTAATTCATGGTTTTCAGTTTTAGTTTTGTTTTACAGTTTAATTTTTTACAGTTTAATTTTTCCAGTTTAATTTTTACAGTTTGATTTTTAAAGTTTCATTTCTACAGTATTATTTTACAGTTTCCCTTTTATAGTTTGATTTTTAAAGTATTATTTTACAGTTTTTTTTTTTACAGTTTGATTTTAAGTTTCATTTTTACACCTTTATTTTATTTCATTTTAAAATTTAATGTTTAGAGCTTATTTCAAGTGTACAGTTTAATTTCTTACAGTCTGACTTTACATTTTAATTTTTATAGCTACATTTTTAGCTTTATTCCACTGTTGTTCAATTTTTACAGCTAAAATTTTACGGTTTGATTTTACAATTTGGTTTTACAGTTTAATCTTTACAGTTTTATTAGTTTGCGTTTGAAAGTATTTTGCGTGCATTTTAATTCGTTTCCAGAATTTAAAGTTTATTTCAATTTTACAGTTTAATATCTTACAGTCTGATTTTACAGTCGAATTTTTACTTGTATTTTTAGTTTTAAAACGCTGTTTAATTTTTATAGTTAAATTTATACGGTTTGATTTTTACAGTTTATATTTTACAGTTTAATTTTACAGTTTAATCTTTACAGTTTTTTTAGTTTGCGTTTGAAAGCGTTTTGCGTGCGTTTTAATTCGTTCCCAAAATAGTTAAGTTTCTTATTAGGGAGCCTTAAATCATTTACTCAGTTAATCAACCGCTGCTCTTCTATTAACGAAGCAATATTGAAACCATTCGTCAAGAAGACAACAGCAATTTATGACTTAATTTGACTGACGAAACTGAAGCGGAATAATATTTTCACTAATAATTAATAGGTAATTATAAAGCTATAATGTATCCCGTTCTTATGAAAACGCATATTTCAAATGATTTAATTTCCATTCTCTGAGTTTATATTAGGTTTAGATTGATTTATTTATGATGGTAATTAATTATAGTGTATTTATCTGTAATTACAGTGAGGGGGAGATAATATATTTTATATTTCATTAATAATGTTATGCATATTTTACCGAATTGTTTATTGTCTGTACTTATATTAAATTACTATCAATTATATTTACACTTAGCCTCTTTCTTACTCGGCGTATCGGTAGTCCTGTACTTTTCGGTTGTGATATATCTCCCAATAATCTTGTAGTCCTCTCTGATAGTCCGGTACCTCGTACTAAACCGTTAAGGTATAGCCATTCGTACTTTACTTACAGTTTTTGTGAGTAGGAGTTGTGGGACGAGGGTTCGAGTTGGTAAATATAAAACCATCGCCAATGAATGCCACAAATGACCACTCCTCAGCGGTGATGCCCAATCAGTAGGGAATCGCTGGGTAGGCAAAGACCGAAACTCTTCTCAATTTTTTTTAATTAAGCTGGTCTAAATGTTCTGAAATAGTAGCAACACCAGCGTTGCCTCTTAGGAATTGTTACCTTAACAGGGTGTACCAGTAATGCATACCAGGTTGTAAGAGGGGATACTAGGTAGTCAGGAAAATTTACTGGTCCGGTTTGCCTCCGGAACTAATCTTATCGGCCTAGAGAGAGGCTATAAATTCATGTGACATCCCAACACATCTATTTCTAAAGAGGATCACATTTTTGTTGATGTTTGTAGAGCGAAAATTTAAACCCAATTACAAAACCCATGAATTTAAACGACAAAATGAATACAAGATTTTATCATTAAATTGCTTAAATACAACTTAGTTTGGTCTCTGATGAGAATTTTACATGTTGAGAAAAGCCCCCCCCCCACGACTCCCTTCCCTCACATATGAAAAGAATGGTAAAAAAAAAAGAAAAAAAAAGCAAGAATAGATTTTCATTTTCTATTTAATTTTTAAATCAAATCTGTTCTTGGTTTATTTCTTCGTAGAATCATTTCACAAAATCCGGAAGATACGAAGCGACTTTTAAATGAAATATTTCGTAATATAAATAATGACTCGGAGTATTAAATTTGGTGCGCTTTTGCCCATTTCGCCATTCCTGCCGCTTTAAGCTTAGATTTATTTCGAGGGAGGAAGATCACACCACAATGTATTCTAGACATTTGTTTTTCAAAAATTTGAAACAAATGTAATTGTTTTGTATTATTTGACGCGTGTGAATATTTTAAAAGGAAAATGGCGAAAAATAAAAAATAATTTAAGGCTATTCTCTCTATTCAATTTCAGTTTCCTGAAATTGTTTCAGTCTGTTTGCATTTTCTTGTATATGTTACAATAAGATTGTGAAACTAGTGATTTCATGAAATCCCTGAGGTTAGGTTAGGTTAGATTAGTAACTTCCTGAGGTCCCTAAGTGAAGCAGTAATTACGCGAAATTACTGAAAATTTCAAGGATTTCATAAAATCACTCGTTTCGCAATTTTACTGAAAATTTCAGGGGGCTTCACGAAGTCACTAATTTCACAATGTTACTGAAAATTTCAGGGGTTTCACGAAGTCACTAGTTTCACAATCTTACTGAAATTTCAGGGGTTTCACGAAGTCACTAGTTTCACAATCTTACTGAAAATTTCAGGGGTTTCACGAAGTCACTAGTTTCACAATCTTACTGTAACATATATAGAGGACAATCACAGTCACCCTGTACAGAATACTTGAAGTTTGCTCTCGCTTCTTTTTAAAGATTACTTCACAGTCCAATCCGCGGTCCGAAGTTGGGAATGCTCCAAGTGAAAATTCTAAATGTGAGAAAAGAGTTCCTTGATTTGGGAAAGGGTAAAGAAAGACCGTATAATGTAACTGTAGATTCGATAGAGGGGAGCGGGAATTTTCTAGGAAGCGGTGTTACGGCATTGGCCACAACGTAGCCCAGATATTTAAAAAATTAAATAAGAATTAATTTAGGTTGTACTTTAAAGGATTAGTTATGAATCAAAGTGAAAAATTATCCTATTTATTACGAGGACTATTAGCAAAATATTTTAAAATACCTAAAATAAGGACAACCTTTACTGAAAAAGATGCAAATTATAGTTATTAAATTCATGCTATTTTGACGGTTTCATTTATGCGCTAGAAATATCAGTGGTTATCTGTGTATATATTTCAGGCTATAAGTAGTAAATTTTATGAATATGAGTTATTCCATTGAAAAACCTTTCGATTTTTGGTTTGCTATTCCTTGTCAGATCTTGTACTCCTAAATTTAACTTGTGCTTCTTCGTAAAGAGTGAGAAAAGTTTGTATTACTGATGAAAAAGTATTTTAAATAGTGGTGTACTGATTAATCGGCATCGGCACAATCGGCCATTTTGGGGGCATCGGCATCGGCCAAATTTAGCCGATTCTCTTTCCGATTCTTTTTAGTTTTAAAATTTTCATTCCAAAACAAAGAAACTCTTTATGATGATTTACACTTATTTCAGTGTAATTAGATAACAATATTTTACATTAACGAAAAAAGGAAAGCTTAATAAGTTAAGTTGCCCATAAATTTACATTTTCTTTAACCAGCTAATCTCTAAACATTATAAACTATTGTAATCTCCTACTCTATATTAAAATCCAATTACTAACTATTGATAAAAAACTGCTTTATTTTACTGTTTTCAGCAATATAATGCCAAAATAATTCTAAAATCATCATAAAATTTGACTAAAATTACTTAATATTAATTCTATATTAAGTTGTACTTTATAATTTATATATTAAACCAATCTTATTATGTTGACTTTATTTTAAGTATTTTAATAATTTTATAAACCCAAATTGTATATCCATCTTTTTATTCAAATTGGACGCCAGGGACTTGAAATTTTAATGGAAAATTCTGTTGTTGTTTACATTGTTGAAGAAAAAAAATACCTTTAACATAAAGGAAAACAATTACTGTATTTTAAATACTGGTATTCAATTTATGAAACTAAACTAAAATTATTTATCATTTTACTGAGTAATAAAACTATTTAACATCATTTTAGCTACGGTATATGAGTAACAAATTCTGGTACTGTATATTGTGGAGTGAACTAAGGAAAAAAATTTAAACGAATTTGAAATGTAAAACTATAAAAATTGAAAGTTTTCACATTATATTAGTAAAATTTACGAAGGAAATTGATTTTTTTTTTAAATATAGGCAAAGAATCGGCATCGGTATCGGCAGTTTTTCATGGAATCGGTATCATCATCGGCTAAATTTTGGAATCGGCACAACACTAATTTTAAGTTTAACACTATGATCAGAAAATAATTGAACTACATTTTAAACCGTAAGATTCCGTTTGACACGAGAATTTTAAGTCGTTTCGTTCCCTAGTACATACCAAAGTTAGTTAAGGCAAGGCAAAGTTCCTCTCAGAGTTATATTCTAAATTGGGGACCGCACAGACACTAACCGGGAACTTACTGGTTCCTTTTTTTATGAATTTAGATACTAAAAAGGGGGCCCATACGGTCAATGTTACAAACTTTTTATTACTTGTAACTCTAAAGTTATAAAAAACAATACTTAGCTGCATAAGAACTTTACAATTTACAGTGTACACGAACACAATAAACATACGGACAATGACTGTCTGTACAACGTAAAAAAACTTAGTAATTAAGATATTAGCGTATATGAAATGATTATAAAAGTGAATAAAATAAAAGTTTAACGGAAATCTATAATTTTATTTTTAGATTCTTATATTAAATAAATATTTTATTTTTTTGTATACAGTAATCTCAGCGAAGAAATATCCTTCGTAATAAATATTTATGAAATTTTCAAAGCATGAAATATACCAATATTTTTATAAAGAAGAGTCTAAAATACAGTAAATATTTTTGGAATGCTATTTTCTGCATAGTTTGATATCACGTCGAGATTTCAGCTTCATTAATTTAACCTTAGCAATGGCGTAAACATAGTAACAGATGTATGGGAAACACTCGTAATAATAATGATGATAACTAATATAATGAGCATAATGATAATGATAACAAATACAATGATCATAATAATGATGATAACTAATACAATGATCATAATGATAATGATAACTAATATAATATAATGATAATGATCTACAGATCTACAGAAGCTAAGGCTAACAAAGGCCCTAAGATCCACTCTAAGGTTAGCCCGAGAGAAAGGAGAGAGTAGGGGGTTTAAAGAAGAGAATAAGGGGTTAAGTAAGTAGCAAAACCAATCATTCGTGGGTTAAAATTCATTCAGAAAAAGAGAAAGAAAGACTCACCATCATCATCCGCCGGCCACTGCCAACAAGTCGGAAAAATAGTCGAAGAGAATAGGAGAGGGGTGAAAGATGAAAAGAAGTAAAATAAGAACGCTTACAAACCATGCAAACACAGTCGTAACTCAAACACTGTCATACCATGCAAACTACAGACATTAACTAATATAATTATCATAATGATAATGATAACTAATATAAGGATCATAATGATAAAGAAAATAATGATAACTTAGATAATGGTCATAACCACAACGATTTCAGAATCGTAAGTCAACAACATTGTTAATAATAACAATTCACGGGTCCAGAAACTAGCACAGCGCTCAGGCCAACAAATGCGACCCATTATTTTAACTCTTGTATTATTATTATTACCAGCAACAACGAGATTCGAACTCCCGACCTCAGTGTCTTTCACTTCGCTTATAGAAAAGGATGTTTAGTTATCATTATTTATGGACGCTGTCCAACAACAGTGTTAATAATGATTATTATAATGATAGTAATAATAGCAGTAATAATGACTGTAATAAGAGAAATAAAAGAGTAAGAATTAACAAACTGCAATGTAACCAAACTGGAAATAATTATCCTTATTTATTTAAATTAATTAGCTAAAGTTGACTTTTTAGTGCAATTAAGAAGAAAAACCAAAATAGAAAAAACCCCGAATACTTTGGGAGCTCATTACGACAGGATCTGAAATCACTTGAATCCACGCCACTAATTGGGTTCTTTGTTAAGAGACGAGATAGTATAAAAAGAAGGGTAACTGACAAGGAGAGAGAGAGAGAGAGAGAGAGAGAGAGAGAGAGAGAGAGAGAGAGATAATAGCGTAATGCTACCTTGTTTGCGCCTTTGTTTGCACGTATGTTCTATTAACCATAATGGTTATTAGAGCGAAAAGAGCGAAGTGTTGTTAATGCAATATTCAGAAAAGAACTTTTAATGGTGATTGTCAATATTCATCTTGAGACATAAGAAAGAGTTCCCTTATTACGCCCAGACTCCTTCTTTTATTTCTTCTTATTTCTCATATTCATAACTTTATTCCAAAAAAAAATAAAAAATTCACTCCAATGTTTAACGAAGAGTGAACTAAACTTTATTAAAAGGTGTTAAAACTTTCGCTCTTTTCCTACAATACAAAAAAAAAAAAAGAAGATGACAATTAAAAATGGTCATTGTCAGACACAAAATTTCGTCGTTAAAAGGAACGCGTAATTTTATTTTCTTTTTCACGAAAGAAATGACAATTGAAGACTCCATTTTAATCTTTGTAGCGACAAGTATCTCGCAGATTATTTTGAAAGTTTCAAAAAAGATAGTGAGAAGGGTGCTCTGGACGTCATTTTGAGACTTTTTATTTTAAGCTCAAGTTAAGAAATTTTTTTTTTTTTTATAAATTTGCGTTTTATATTCTACGAAAAGAAACTCTCTGCGAGTTGGAAGCGCGATTCCTTAAACAATGGACACTTGTATAGCTTAATTTACTCAATAGTGCGTTTGTAGTCTTTATGTTTTTATTAACGCATAAAGAAGAACCTTAGGTATCGTTAGATGCTTGCGGAAGAATCTTGCCATAGTCGCTACTAAAAGTGGTACGCAACCGCGTGTATAATAAAAATTAACACTTTTTTCCATCCCACCGCAGTCATTGAAAACATACTCTCGTATTACTAAACTTAATATATATATATATATATATATATATATATATATATATATATATTGGTTTCTGCGCGTATGTAGAGGAATTACGACTTCTGATCGAGTGAGGACCATGGTGTAGTGGTTATATCTGACCGCAATCGGAAGATCCGGGGTTCGATTCCGGGTGGTTACCTCATTTTTTCATTTGTTCGTTCTCTCTTCTCATCTTGCGCGGGATGTTCTCCTGTACAAGCGTCGTCTTTACGATATATTACAGGGTGTCCCAGAATAACTATCTATTTCATGAAATCGGACAATTTAATAAAACTGACATAATTTTGTGTTTATTACTAAATATGATACAAAAACAAATAGATTTATAAATCCTAAGTCAAAACTTTATTTCTTGATATGATAACCTTTTTCATCAGTGTCGAAAAGCAAGATTTCTATGAACTGTTGTCTTGGATATGTTGAGTCTTCGACCGGCCTCCTAACCGAGTTGTTGGTTCATCCTCAAACAATTGTCGTACCTGTTCGGTACTGTTACGTGCTGTCCTTGGGCGTCCTCTTCCCACCTCGTCGTGTACGGATCCAGTTCTTTTAAATTTGTTCACAAGTTCACGATCGCTTTGTCTGTAGGACCGGTTCTGTGATCTTCTTGTAAATTTTTCTCTGATTTCATTACATTGCATTCCTTTGATACGGATGTTACACAAAGATGCGTTCTTGCGTATTCATTATTAATAGGGTTCTGAAAGAGAATGAAAATAAACTATGAAAACTATGAAAAAATTATGAAAATAAAATTATGAAAAATTTTAGAAATTTATACATTTTTAACACATATTAAACATGATAAACATAAATAAAAGTGTGTTTTTAAAAAATTTGTCCGATTTCATTGAAATAGTTAATTCTGGGACACCCTGTATATATATATACGTACATAATACTAACCACTTATTGGAACCGCGCAGTTGTGATACTGTTTTTACGCAATTATAATTTGTTTATCCAAAAAGTTATATTATTTTTCCTTAATTGAACAGTATTATTTGCATAAAATATTTCTAAGTGCAATTTTGGAGTAGAATTTTGGCTTTTAATAAGATGAGTTTTTTACCCCAGAAAATCCAATTTGGTAAATTCTTTCATATTTGCGAAATTTTCTCGAGCTAAAAATGCAAAAAAAGCTCAGAACAAAATTAATGGAATAGATTTCATTATACTCATTTTTACTTTTCAAATTCAGTTATTATAAAATAATAATAAAAATAATAAAAAAAATAGTGAATTTCTTTTAAAAAATAGTTTCTTTTTTTTTATAAAATATACTAGAAATATATTAAACTTGAGATGTATTAAATAATAATAGGTTAGATATTTCTTTTAAGTCTCGATAACACTGATAAATGCATCCTCCCAACTTTTTTAAAAAAAATTTTATGTATTTTTTTCTCTATTTGTTGGAACAAAATTGGAGATTAAATTCAATTTGAGATTTCTTTCTTCGCCAGAATTTTACCTTGAGCTTTCGTCCGCTTTTGATCGGAAATCGATTTACAAACGATAATGAAATTTCTGTTTTTTTTTTTTCTCTTTACCTAAAATTTTATGACATTTTCATTCCCAGTCTCGTCCAACGGCAAAGAAACGCGAGTTTACGTCCTTTGCCAGAAACTCTTACGGGGATAAAACTGTTTCTTGTCTATCTTTTTTTTTATTTTGGGCTTTTGATGTTTTTTCTCAATTGCTTTTAAGATCTAAGCTTTATTTTTATGGCACCCATGAAGGAAATGGTATACATGTGAACGCGCTAATTCACACGCGCTCACGAGTAAGAACGATCACGAATAGAAGTAATTACGTGTACGTTTAAAACCTACACGTTATTGAAAGAAAGAAAATCAACGCGCTAGACTTCGATTCAGGCGTGTTTTAGCGTTATTTCTCCGACTGTATTTATTTAACAGAATTGAAACTGTTGTAAATTGGGGCTATAGTTATTTTGTGGTGGTAAATATACGATCTGAAACGCAAATGTTCGCGAGTGTTCCCTAACCACAATGTTTCGGTAAGTACAGTTGCTCATCACCGTGTAAAAAGAAAGAAAATCGAAAACTTGGACAATCCAATTATCCAAGCTCTTCATTAATCTCGCTTTCTTGTCCTTTAGTGTATGGGCTTCACGATATGAAAATGTTTGTCTGTAGCTCCACTTAACATCATTATTGCTATTTCCATTACCCGTATTTTTATCTGTACTCTTATTTTTTTTTAAGTTTCTGTTACTACTTTATTATTACATGTTTCATTGCGTGTAATATTTTTTTTACAGATTTCGTTACTTACATTTCTTTTTATTTTGTTTTAGTTTTTATTTATTATTATTATTATTATTATTATTATTATGGAACTTATTTTGGTTTCTTTTGCCAATAAAGTTTTCAATTTTAGCTTCATTTTAATTTCGATACAGATAGTTAAATAGTGGTAGTATATTCCGTAGAGTTTATTAACATTTTTAATTCGATGTATTTCTAGAACATGGTTTGAAAAACTATTTTATTTGGTTTTAAAAGTACTACGAACTACCTAATAATCATCGTAATTTAATTGAGCAGGTCAATATATACGTAATTATTAACTACTCGTTCAAAATATTAATCGTAATGTAGTTTTTAAAAGCAATAAATAGTGTGTGGGATTGTGCTCTATTTTTTTTCTACTAACTCTTAGAACAAAAACGTAAATGCTTGTGTGTGTGTGTGTGTGTGTGGTGTGTGTGTGTGTGTGTGTGTGTGTGCGCACGCGCATTCCTATTTGAGAAATAGCATACATTGATTAATTTATACTACTGTTTCAAGGTTTCAGCAGTAATGCTAATTTCGTTTTTATTTCATCAATAAACTTTGTATTTAATATAAAATGAAAAGCAAATATGACATTTGGAATTATTGGTTTCCAATACCAATATACTATTTTCAATTGAGATTATTTGCTATTATCGTCATGTGCCGAGTTTATTAATTAATAATTACTATCAGGAATTTGGGCATCGATTTTTTTTTCATATTACGCGAGGATAAAATTAACGTTACTTTCCTTAAGAAAGATAATGTTAATGTTAATAATTATAGCATTTTGATAAATTCTAACACCGTAATTAATTATATTTCGCGAATTACGAGAACCACTTCGGAATTAAGTGTTGTATTGGTTGATGCACTTTTTTTATCAAAACTGGTAAATACGGAAAATGTTTGAACATATTTTTCAGTTTTTCCACTTAACAAAGCGTTTTAAAATTACACGAAGTCCTTCAACAGAGGATAATTAATTTATGAGTCAATAAACAGATGTAGTCCCGCAGTAATAAATAATCACAGAAAAAATATTCGAATACACCCTTTTACGAAGGAAATTTTACAACTACAGAATATGTAATATAAATTAGCGAATTCTAAATTTATAATGTAGGAAATTTATATTTTAGCTAATCTATAATTTAGCGAATTAGAAACTACGAATATGTACTGAATGAACCTTTAAGGTGAACTAAATTTAGATTTCCCCCAAATTCCAACCAACTAATAAATTACCCTATTTCCCCACCACCCCTTTCACACACACACACACACACACACACACACACACACACATTTCTACCACAATATCTGGACTTTAATATGATTTGGTTTGTAATATAATTGCTGGGTTTCGCGATGTCAACAAAACGAAAGATTCTCAGTACCGAGAAAGGTCATCAACTGTTATATAAGAAACCAAATAGGCCTCTGTTCGACAAATGACACCCAATCCACACGCAAGGCTGGCAAGGAATCTTTCAATTTAACACGTATGTGTTGCAAGGAGACTGTGCAGCCTGTCACAGCTCAGTGTGCTACTCAGTAGAAGGGACAGAGCGAGAAATTCTTCCTTGTGCTTTGAGAAGACCAGATATAAATTTTAGCCACCAACTCTGGCAGCGTCTTGCTCGCGAATTGTGGAAAGCAATGCTTTCTTCCAGATCTGTATAAAATGTAAAGGAAATATTGACTGGACCTTGGCAAAATCCAGACGATATACGAGGCCCTTCTAGGAAGAAATGGCTAAGCGACAGAAGTAAAACACTCCAAAAAACTCAATTAAAGTTGTACCAAATTTGAAAGTGCCATAATTTTTTAACTTCTGAATACATTTCGACGAAATACCTTCAGAAGTTTAAAAGTTATGCCACTTTCAAATTTGGTACAATTGTAATTGCGTTTTTTTGGCGTTTTTTACTTTTGTCGCTTAGCCACTTCTTCCTAGGAAGGCTTCATATGGTGTCATTCAAACCCCATTAAATAGATCGATGCCGCAAAGTATTCAAGGCCTTCAAAGAACATATAGAAAAGTTACGAGATAGTGGTCGAATATATTTAGATATTTATCCTGTCTGTTACAGTTATGCTTACATTAAACGTAAAACTAGATTTACTAATTTCTACAGTAGGTGCTCATTTCATGCCCGATGTTATCTCTAAACGCAATGAATACTTACGTTTAAATTATTTTCAGTCACACATAAAACCTCAGTAGATCTGAAGTTAATTATAAAATTACTATTCATGGCAATCATAATACGTAAATCTATCCGAGACGAGATAACACTTATCGGAACAGCAAATAAAGTTCGTTAAACATCGAACTTACTTTTCCGTACGCCACCGAACAAAATTACTTTAATATTAAAAATCTTACCAATAATTACAAAATTCTCGTTGTTGCTGTTATACGAGGGCTATGTCATCACCACGTTGCAACACCGCTTCTCGTTAGATCAACGAATTGAAACGACGTCGAGTTTCTTCATTAGTTGGACAGGTGACTGTCGTCTGTGTTCGGATGATTGTAGATGTAACGAGCCGTGGTTCAGATCCCATGTAAAGCTGTAGGTTTCCTCCGTCACAAAGGATGTTCTACGTTTCCCACATGTTATTATTATGTTGTGCTAAATAAAGTAATTTTACTTTTCCTTACTACTACTTTTCCTTACTACTACTACTTTCCCTACTACTGCTTTTCCTTACTACTACTACTTTCCCTACTACTACTTTTCCTTACTACTACTACTACTTTTTTCACTACTACTTTTCCTTACTACTACTACTTTTCCTTACTACTGCTTTTCCTTACTACTACTACTACTACTACTTTCCTCACTATTACTTTTCCTTACCACTACTACTTTCCTCACTATTACTTTTCCTTACCACTACTACTTTCCTTACTACTACTTTTCCTTAGTACCACTACTTTTCTTACGAGTACTTTTCCTTACTACAACACTGTATTGTGTATTAGGTTACTAATAACGATTTTCATAGATTGCAAAAATTCTCTCACTGTATTAATAACATATTAATTACACTTAAAAATATTCGCTCTTGATCCTCAAGTTTTACTTAAGACTGTTCATTCAATATTCTTTTCAGGATTCTTTGTTAAATTTTAACAAAGACATGTTAAAGTTAAAATACTCCAGTTAACCATGTAACAAGGAGTGATCTTCAAACTTTATCCTTGAAGTAAAATTTATGGATTCATTGGATTGGCAAGACCACTTCTAAAATGCTAAATTAACCTAACTTAACATAATTTAACCCACAATATACTTGTCGATAGAATGTCAAGTCGATCAAATGTCGTAATCCCGAAATTTATTAGAAACCCGTTCAGTTTTACACAAAAATTGTAACCATTCTATTTGGGAACAATAATATTTCACAAGAAGGTGACTATGTAAATACAGGAATATTTAGTATCTATTTTTTCTTAATTTTGCATAGCAAGATAAATAATAATTAAATTTAATAAATTATATGCAGTTACTACGTTTAAAGACTAATAAAAACCACAGCCTCCGCCCATGGTTCAGTAGGTAAACGTTGTTTCCCTATAAACGAAGTGAGGACACCGCCGAAGTCAGGGCTTCGAATCACACTAGTGCTGGTTACAATAATCCGAGAGTTAGCGTAGTGGGCCGCATTATAGTCTGGCCTGAGCTCTGGACCAGTTTATAACCCTCCTCGATGATTACTAACAAAGACCACAGGTTACATTCTAAATTAACTCCGAAGAAGACGAAAGTAAAGGAAGAAAAAAGGTTTGAAAACAAAACAAAGACAAAAGGAATTTTACTAATTTCATTTTATTTTAAAATATAATTCATGCGAATTTTCTTTACGTAAAATATGATTCTTTTAAGGCAGTATTTCATTGTGTTCTTTTCAACAACCTTTAATTCCAAAACATCCGTTTCATCTCGAGTACTTTCACTCTACAAACTCGAATTGATGGTGTTTCGTTGTTATGCCAAAATAGGGTATGGATTAAGCTGTTTCTCCAAGCGGCTCCTTTCCACAAAAAAGTGAAAAAAAAACACTTCCATTCTCGGCAGTATCCACAGTTCTCCACTCTTCCTACAAAATAGGGTTAGGAATTATAAATCTATTTTGATTTTTCGTAGCAAATGTAAAATAACAGAACTTATTATCAAATGAGTAACAAAGCTTTATTAATTCTCATATAGTGTTTTGTGTTTCTCTTATGCAACCAATACAGCAGCCATTCGTCATGGCACTGATTTATTCAATTAGTTGACTGTATCTTAGATGATGTTCCAGCTCGTTATATCACTTTCTATAGATCAGCAAGGTTGTTAGGTTTGTGATTTTCCTTCTCAGGTTTTAACTATATCCGTAAATTCTCAGTTGGATTTAGATCAGATGAGTGTAGAGACGAATTAATAACTCTCGCTTTAGGATTGATTAAGGGGAAGCTGACATAAATTTCATTGATGTTAGAGCAGACACCAATCATTCTACTTACTGGGCTTCATTTGAAAATAAACGTGAGTACAAAGCTTTTCCAGACCTAAAGTAATATTAGAGAAATTATAATCGAAGAGTGTATATATATATATAAAAGGAAGCATGATCAAACAGCGTAAATACTGGCCCCGCTTGAACGAACCTTTCTGGGGCGTTCTGGATGGCATGAGCGGTGGGACCCACGCGATGAGGTTTAAGTCCCACTATCTCCCTAGTTCCCACTTTAATATCTTTTCTCTTTACATGATATACCCTCTTGATCGAATTCCCGGAGAATACCCAAGAAATTAATCAATAAAATACACAAAAAAGTACCAAATACCCACTAAAATTCTTGTCACTTACAGAAACTATTAGCGTTATTTTTTTTGTTTTCCTTTCTACCTAACTTAGACTAACCTAACCTAACCTAGCATATGCTAGCTGGGCATAACTTAACCTAACCTATGGAAAGGGAGTTCGGTAATGTAAATGTCGAGAATAATTACTGTAAGTAACATTGAGCAAACGTCCCCATCCTCTCGGTCTGAGACACGATCAGAAATCGAATGTTTTTTCCAAACGAAACGGATTTGCGGGTTAAGTTAGTTAGTTATGCCTAACTTAACTTAACTAATAACTAACTTAACTAATAATTTAACATGGAAACGCGTTTTATTTCTGAATAGTATTCGACTGCTCAGATTGGGGTCTCTGGAAAATTCATCAGGAGAAGAGAAAATTTTGTACATAAACATAAATTTATACAGGGTGTCCTATAAGTCCGGCATCATAGGAGAAATTCATATTTTTCTATTTCTACAAACCATAATTCATATTTTTCTCTTTCTACAGGCCATAATGTCTGTGAGCAAGGAAGAACGAATCCAGATAATTCTACTCATAGCAAATCGGAGTCAAAGAGACTGCAACAAGTCTCCTAACACAACTCTGTGTTATTGGCTCGCGGTCTGGATGCAGTCTGGTAAATTCAGCAGCGGCCTCTCTTTGACTCCGATTTCCTATGAGTAGACTTATGTGGATTCATTCTTCCTTGCTCACAGACATTATGGCCTGTAGAAAGAGAAAAATATGAATTATGGTTTGTAGAAATAGAAAAATATGAATTTCTCCTATGATGCCGGACTTATGGGACACCCTGTAGTATAAAATATAAATCGGCGGGTTCCAAATTTTATGTCTTCGAGACACACATTTTATGACCCGAATACTCAATACCAATCCTATAAAATTGTTCCCTGTAGTTTAAGATAATCTTCGGAAGTACAGTTGTGGACACAAGTTTGGAATGAAATAAATTTTAAGGAATTGCATTTTTATTGTAGGTTTAATACTTATTGGGTTCTCCCTTGGCATCAATGATTCTATTGATCTTGTTGGACATGGACATGATAAGGTTTTGTCGCAATTTGAAGACTATTTCGGAATGTCAAACTGTTTTTATGGTAGAATAAAAAGGTTCGTTGGATTCTGGCTTCTTTTCAGAGACTTCCCCTTTCAGAAGTTTCCACAGGTTCTCAATCGAATCAAGGTCAGGAGAGTTACCAGACCTTTCCAAATCGAAATGTGTTTTTTTTATGAAACGTATTTACACAATTTTAACTGTGTGGTAAGTTGCACTATCCTGTTGGGACAGGAATATCTGCCCTTTTGCACTGTTCTCAGAGCATGTCGTTTGAGAATGTTTTTTTAGACGCAGGAATTCATGATCGTATCTCAGGCAAAACTGGAGTTCTCCTATTCCCTGCACATTAAACAAAGCCTTCCCGCAACCTTCTTTACATAGAAATATTATCTTCTATTGTCTGAAATCGCTCAAAAAGAAGTTTTGAAGACCCTATCTTCTATCTAAAGAAGTTATGTATCATTAAAAGAAGTTATTGTATCATCTGACGAGAAGTTTTGATAACCAAAAGAAGGAAAAACGTTCCCTAGAATGCACCCTCAAAAAGAAGTTATAAGTTCTAGATGTAGAAAGTTTTATTTTGAATGTGGGTGCTAAAACATTCATGATGGTAGTACAGTATTTGTAATGATGTCAATGATTGGGTGGACGCCTGACCTGACATGCAGATGATCCTGCCCAAATTGTATGATCTGGCTTACGTAGTTGAAAAAAACCTTCGTGGTTTATCTGTGTAGGTATAACCTTCTAAGTCCGGAGGTTACCTGCCTTTGGATGTAACCTTCTTCTTTTATAAGTATGTCCATCTGCCTTAATTCTCGGAGAAAATTTTTGGTTTTCTCTCCATTTTTCGCCTGTGTAAATTTTCGTTAGTTAATGTACACGAATTAAAGGAATAATTTTGAATTTACAGACCGCTATCAGGTTAAATCACCAAAAGTAACGTTAAAAACGTTCTGATATCAATAAAAACTGGTTATTAAAGCAAACTATGATTGCATTGGTTTAAGCTATGATATATTTAGAGATTGCAATTATTTAAACTGCAATATATTTAGAGACTGAATTTCTTTAAGATGAAATATATTTAGAGATTGCATTTGTTTAAGCTACAGTATAGTTAGAGATTACATTTATTTAAGCTACAATGTATTTAGAGATTGCATTTGTTTAAGCTACAATAAATTTAGGATTAGAGTACTGTAACTATATTAATGCCATATCAAGTATCTAAATTCTATAGAAAAATATTGAAAAAAATAATATATAACTCTTCCACTTTTCTTGGTTTTTGGAAAAAAGCTTTTGTTTTGTTTTGATTAATATTTTATTCAAATACTGACATTTCGATCAAACATAAAATTAATAATTAAATACAAATAGTAGGTAATAGTATTAAAAAAGTAAGATTAAAATAGGATAAAAGGCACGAACTTTATATTTGATATAATTTAAAAAAAAAATTATATAAAATGCAACGCTTAATAATACTTAATTAATTTCTACTCTTCTCAAATTAGTTTTCAGCTCTTGACTTTTCTTGGTTTAAATCACTTTGAGTAAAAAACTCTTTCGCTGCTTCGTATTTTCAAGGAATTTATAAACGTGTTTCACTTTTATAGGCAGAGTCCATTTCATTACAAGTGCCATTTTGTAACTTTAAAGCTATATTGAATGCAATATTGTGAAGTAAAATTGACATAGTCCAGATATTTTGCGAATTATCCTAAACCTCTAAACGTAGATAGGTTTCATGTGCCCATGATTCTTACATTTATCTACTTATCTACATGTACCTTTTATAACTCTACTCATACTCATTTCACTACGTAATTTTCTGGTTTTTTTATACAAATTTTTACTTGTAGTAAATTTGCATTTTTTAATATGTTCTGAGCTCCCTTCAAATTACCTTGGTGTCACCTAAGGTGGGACGTACCACGATACTTAGGAATCATTGAAATATAAGCGGTTAACCTATATATTAATATAAAAATTTTAGTTAAGTCGCAAAATTTTTTATCGGTATATACCTTTCCTAATCAATCCAATACAAGTAGACATCGGATGGAGACTGAACCGACATTAAGAGTTCTACATAAACCCTTCTTAAGATCAATTCTCATTCCGTAAAATGAAGTTGCTAAAAGGCAATAAAAAATCTCCGTCTTCCGAGTTCAAAATTGCAATTTATTGAGATTCCAAATTCGGAAATCAATTCTATAATAAAGGTTTCCTTCTCAGCTTAAAAATTGGGAACAGGATTTTAGTTCTTCTCTCTATCAAAATTATATATATATATATATATATATATATATATATATATATATATATATACATACATATATATATATAATACACAGTCTTCAAATGACAAACTTCAAATTTGTGATACATCTGTTATGTTCATAAACTTTTAACATTAAAATAATTGGAAAGGTAACAGATGTGACGATATGACCGTGGAAAGATGCAAAATGCAACAGCTGACGGGCGTCCCTGCTAAATAGCTAAAAATAATGAATGTTGTTGCTCCCTGAGGCGAAAGTGAGAAGCAATGAATTCCATAATTATTTTTCCATACGTTCAAGTGCGTCAACAAAACGTAAGTATTAATAATACCGAACATTTTCTTCAATTTGATCCATAATTGTTTTCATTGAGATGAGGTTGATCAAATGGAAGAAAGTTACTTCAAACAACAAATGAAAGCTAAAGAGAGAGAGAGAAAAAAAAGAACGCGATAGTTAAGTGCCATAATTCTTATTCTTGGCGTGTGAGCCATTTTATATTTAAAAATAAGCATTCTTTCTGGGAAACGTTTTCAGATGCAAGATTCCTTTTCTATATTTTAAGGGGCATGATGCACTACATGAAATGAAGGCTTATTACCCTCATCTATTACATACAATGTTATATATATATATATATATATATATATATATATATATATATATATATATATATATATATGGTGGCCACAAAGTCTCTTTGCATGAAAACCAAGGACAACATATAGATATGCTGTAATTTCACCACAAAGGGACTTTGTGGCAACTCTGTGTGTGTGTGTGTGTGTGTGAATTCTACTTCTTTGTAAACAGAATTTCTTTTGAAGTTAATGGTTTATGCTTATTTAACACTTCAGTTACTATCCATATCAAACCTTGTATATTCCATATAAAAATTGACATTACGATGGAAAAGTCAATAAACTGCTTTAAAACGCGCGCGCTTAGTTCACTCGTAAATGAATCCTTTGGTGTAAATTACATAAGCATAATTTAAGACTATTGATCACTTTTTATGGTACGTACTGAAGATATGTCGTAGTCAAAATAATTATATACCAAAGTTTTTGTTACAATTTTAATAAAAATACGATACTTTGATGTCCATACAGGCGGTAAGAAATGCCTGTGACTAGTAATTTATACTAATGACTAGTGACTAGTAATTTTTACTAAGAAGATTTAGGTTTTTTCTTTTTTTCAATCATATAAGTTATTTTAGGCTTAAATAAAATGATAGCTATGTTCCAGTAATGGGTAGGCCTATAAATAACTTCACTTATTATTAAGAATTTATCTTGGGTTACTCTCTGCCAAAGCGATTATAAACTCCTAAATTATTGCGATTGAAAACAAATTAAAAAATTTATCAATAAATAGTTAAAAAAAATGTCGCGCAGATTTTTAGGTTTAAAATTTAATTAATTTTAATTTTGCACAAATTGGCTGACATATTCTTTTAAATAAAAATAACGTGTTATGTTGTATCGGAAGTTACGAAAATTATCGTACGTTACATTTATAACACGATCGTGTTCCGTTTTGTTTTATTATTTTTAATGGGATACAAAAATCGGATCATCTGAAGCTCAAGGCCCCCCAGCCTCAATTACCAAATGATATCTTCGTTAAAACTAACGAAAATATCACGACTTAACCTAACCAATCGTCAAGGGCGTACAGTTGACCTAACCGGGCATTCAGTTTAATTTATTATTATATTTGGTACTATAAAACAAAAAACAAGAATATATGGGGGCCCCTGATCTTCGGGTGATCCCAAAAATCTTCTTTACTTACACGTATTGCACATTATTTTGATTAATAATTCAACGTCTGTAATTTTTGTTAATTAAATTGAAATTTCAAATTGAACAGTCAAAGTCCCTTCATGGTTTTAGTGAACATTATTTTAAAGGGGTGTAAGTGGAGTAAAAAATTGGGGGGGGGGGGGGACATACACAATTCTATTGTTAGAAGCACTCATTATTTATGGAAGTAATTATAAAAGTTGGCGGGGGGGGGGGGCACAACTTTTATAATTATTCCCATAGATAATGAGTGTTTCTAACAATAGAATTGTGTTGCCCGCCCCCCCCAACTTTTTTACTCCAGTTACGCCCCTGGTATTTTATATAGAAACAGTTTGAAAAACTTTGAAATAAACATTATCATCAGTTAAAAATTTAGCTATTACATATACAGGGTGAGCGAAAGGTCCCTGTGCACCTGCAAGAAGTGTAGTGAACCTGTACCTGCACTGTGTTGGAAATGGAAGGTGCACAGGGACTTGTCGCTCACCCGGTAGAATAGAACGTTCATTTTATCTTATGCGTTCTTTAACGTCCCGCGCCACTGAGTTTTGTAACGTATACTATCTATATTACAGGTTAGAAACAAGTTATTTTAAACGTTAAAATAGAGAGAAACAGTTCTTATTGGTGATGGCAAGCCTCAATGACATACAGTGTGGGACACGAAAATGTGATAGGTACTAATTAAATGTGAAATACTAATATAAAAATCGCACTGCAGGTAAGAGAAATATATGATAAGCTTTATTTAGTAGGTAAAAATCTATATTTTATACTCTACCAAAATGTATGTTTAAACAGTCGTTCTGTGTTTTGTGCGTATACGCGAACCCGCGTAGCAAAATTTGCAATTCCGTCTGAAGAGTTTCACTTGAAACCGTTGAAATCATTCGCGTCACTGCGTCGTTAAACTCAGGAATTGTTTCGCGAAAAACGTTTTCTTTAACGTAGATCCCGAAGAAAGTAACTGAGGGGTGATAAAAACCTTGGGGGACCCTCGGAAATTGAAATCTGTGAGAGATGAGACAGCTGGGAAAGTGATTTGTCAACCACTCCATTGAAGTTTGAGATGTGTACGCTGCGGCATCGTCTTATTGGAACCAAACTCCTCGCACGTTGTATACACAAGGCAACAGAAGAATTTATTGATCATATCCAAGTACTTTTCGGAATTTATCGTATAACAGCCTTTTCTGTTTCGAGACCCTAAAAAAAATAAAAAATAGGGGGCGTAGATTCGATTAGCACTGAGGCTAATTGCGTGGGAATCTGGTAATTGTCGGGTAATTCGACCAAACCAACAGGTTTACTCATTCTACAAAACTGTCAGTTATTGACCGTTCTGTAGAGGTATACATGACATGCGTCACTGAAAACAGTGTCTTGCCGGCCGGTTTTGGGACTGAATAAACTACAATATTCTTATTACTTAATATTACTAATAATAATAATAATAACAATAACAATAAACTTACACAAGACTTTTTTTATAACTTTATAATAGCAAGAAAATCATAATAAAAAAATAAACAAAATGATCGCAAAGTTTGACAAAACGTTTATTTCTGAGAGTTAAAACGTTTTTTTTTTTAAACCTTCTAAACTTATCGTATTGAAGTTAGTAAAGATTTTATTTGCTCATTCAATCAACGTAAAGTTTAATATACGTGAGTGTGTGTATATATACGGGGCTCCAATAAACCTTAGCCCCCCGCCCATGACCTAAACCATTAGAGGTACAGTAAAACTAAACATACCTTACAAAAGAGAATTTAATCCTGCATTTAATGAGAAACAATTAAAACTTGGTGTTTCCGCCATTGGCTTCCAAGACAGCCTGAATTCGCTTTGGGTAGCTTGCCAAAAGTGACGTGAATAGATCTTGATCGTTACGCAAATTTGCTAAAACAGTTTCAATGTGTTGCGTTAATGTATCCTTCGAAAATCGATTTGCTGCAGGTTCGTGAAACAAGAGACATTCAACCTTGTCCTTTATAACATCCAATGTGTTCACAGACGTTCAGGTCAGGAGAATTTCCTGGCCATTCTTCATTTCCAAAGAAATCGATCTTATGGTTCCGCAACAACTGTTGAGTGGCTAAAGCCTTAAAGCAGGGGGCCTTATCGTGCAGAAGTGTGGCTTGATCGACATCCATAACATTGTTTGGGTTTCTTAGAAAAGGAATGACATGCTGGGATAGAATAATATCACGAAAATACTGTCCATCCCAACTCTGACCATTTGGCTTCAGCACCCACATGAGCTTTGCAGTGAACAAAAACACACCAACACAGTCTGGACTTTTTAATAATTCGCGATAATGTTCATTGTCATCGATTTCATCTGGTGTTGTGGCCTATACTCGATCATTTTGGTAGTTAGGCCGATGTGTTACGTAAACAAAAAATTCATCGGAGACAGCTAAATGCATGAAATCATCCACATCCCAATCTTCAAGATAATGGGCAAACCACATTCTGTCATCGATGTTAAGTTGAGTTTTTCTTGGCTTTGGAAGTTCATGCCAAGGCTTTAAACCTTGCCTATGACGGTACAGTCGAATGATCTCACCACTAACGATCTTTCCTCTCAATACTTCGATCTCTCTAGAAAGTTTAGCACAGCTGTTTTTCCGCTTACGCGTACCGCTTTCAATGATGTCCTTTGTTTCCTGAGAGAGTGGCAAATTTGGGTGCCCAGATTTGGTTGTATCCATTTCACATTCATCCAAAGTTTTATTCCAATTTCTTTTGACGAAGTCCTCACTTCTTCGCAACTTTTTGGCAACCCATGAACGTGTTATAAAGGTGGCTCCAGCATCACGAGCTTCCCGAAATGTTATTGCTCGTATGCGATCTATCACACGTTGCCTCTCTGAATCACCAATTAATTGAGAAGCCATTATATTATCACTTTATCAGCTAGAGTAATTTTAATACCTGCACTAAATAAAGAATTTAATATATTTTTATAATCACTAAAAACTATTTCGATATAAGTAAACATGTAAGCTGCAAATGGGGGGGGGGCTAAGGTTTTTTGGAACCCCTTATATATATATTTTATATATATATATATATATATATATATATATATATATATAATATATATACGTAATTGAAAAAGAACCCCTTCGCTTGTATTTACAGGCGAGACTAAGGCGTCCCATTACGCCAGCTCTCGGATTATATTATCACCAACACCATCGGGAGTCAAACCCCCGATTTCAGTGTCTTCACTTCGCTTAAAAGGAAACGGAGTTACCCAGAGTTACGGGCTATGGCAGGTTGTTGAACATAGCGAAAATACTATCGAAAATGTTTAATCACAGATACGATATACCTATTTATTTTTTATTTATTTTATTTAAAAAAAAAAATATATATATATATACACACACAGAGTTTGATTAAATAAATATAATTTCATTACTAAATACAGATGTTGTATACAGTTGTAAACTGTCTTTAGCAGGTGTGAACGCTTTACAAACCGAAATCTACTAATTAGATATAATTATAATAATTATATAACAGATATAATTGTAATTATATGATTATAAAAATTATATTACAGAAATAATTATAAAATTTTTATAATTTTATATAATAGACTTAAAAAGCAAATGAAATTTATAAAGGAGGACAACCTCGGTTGTATTTTCAACATTTTTAAATACAAAATTGTTATAAATTTTATAAATCTGACAAATTTTTATGAGAGACTTAAAACTGAAAGGAACTTAACGATTAAGACATATACTTAAATTACGGATTAATACATATACTTACGATTAAGACATATACTTAACTTATGGAGTAAGACATATACTTTAAATTAGGGATTAAGACATATTTAAATTACCGAGTAAGACATATACTTAAATTAGAAGCTTAATACAAAGAATAATTAAGCCAGTACGAATGTGAGGTGATAAATGATAGGAGAAATTTTTAGAATGATAATGAGAATTTTAATAATGATAATGGTAAATTAATAATAATAAATAATTACATTAATAAAGAAAGGAATGCCTTCAGTAATTTTGACATTAGTCAAGTTTTAATCACTTTATAAAAGTTAAGAGAACATTGATTGATTTCAATTCACTTTGTACGAGTAGATTGTTACATAATTCCATCACTAAATAAGTGTAAGAATTTCTACTACATTGAAGAGTATAGTTTGCCTTTGAGATATATTCACTCTCCATATACTTCGTTTGATGTTCGTGATGTATGAGATTGTTCATTATATTCTTGATTAATATGGTCGGAGCAGATTGTTTTGTAACTGTAAACATTAGGGAGTACATCTGTATTTCAACTATGTCTTCAAATTTTAATGTACGTAGTTGTTTGAAGATTCTTGATGTATGAACATAATCACTCTTGTTTATTTTTCTAATGATTCTCTTCTGGCTTGTGATTAAAGGGTTAATGATTTAATTATACGTACTTCCATATACAGTAATGTTGTATGCGAGGTATGGATAAACTAGAGAAAAGTGTATATAGTGTTTTAAGTGTATTTGTAGGAAGGAAATGTAATTTTATTAATATAAACGAGAATTTCGATAGTTTATAATCTCGAATGATGACAACGGATAAAGTCACACTTTTCCCGATGTTTAAAGAGCTATAAATATTTTAAAATTAAATGATTTATACAAATTCAATGTTGTTGTCATTGTGTTCATAGTTATCAATAAAAATCAACATATATCACCCAGTCAAAGAGCAATCACCCACCCCCCACCCCCATCAAGTACACCATCATTATAATACCAGACTGCTCAGGGATTTCATACACAAACCAAACTATACAATGGAAATTGCAGGAGCTGATGTATGGAATGCATTTTCCATACATATCAGACAGGTTTCATTACTAAATGTATTTCGCAAATCACTAAAGAATCATTAGCTCTTACTGATGTATAAGTTCACTACCGCCATTATTACCATAGTAACCAAATTCTCACTTTATAATTAACTATCTGAAATATGTTAATATCATTAAGCACTTTTAATTTCACAATTTAACCTTTTTTATATTTTTTTATTAAGCATCATTTATTTTCTAACAAATATACAATAAATCATTTAATTTATAAAGATAAATTTGTAAATTTTTATATTGTGTTCAATATTATTATTATTATTATTATTATTATTATTATTATTATTGTCACTGTTACTATTACTTGCTACTTTCACTTCTTTTATATAATAAATAACAAATAAACTAAATGCCATTAATTTTGCCTAAAAAGCCTCCATGCTTTCAACGGCATATTTAGATTAGATTACTGTGAATATATTAATGCCATATCAAATATCTAAACTGTACAGAAAAATATTGAAAAATATTGTAAAACTCTGTCACTTGTGTTCTTTTTTAAATAAAGATTTTTCATTTTTATTTTTTGATTGATTTTTTCAATATGTTGACGAAAGAATAGGTTGTGGTGAAGCACCACTCATAATATGATAATTTTCCTTCAGTGACGCACGATATCATTTGTAAGTCGACAGTAATATTGAAGTCTGGTATTAATTTCACTTTTTGTAATTAGCGAGAAGTTGGTTTTATCTGTGTTTAAAGATTATAATCCTTAAACACAACTAAAACAAACTTCTTGCATCGCAACATCGCGATAGTATGTGACTGGTTGAAAGGCAATAAATAATTATTTATTGGTTTTCAACCAATCACATACTATCGTAATGTCTCTATCTACTATTTCATTAAGGCATGCGGAATCGCTGTTTGAGTATATCAGAGTGGTGTCATCCGCACATTGGAAGCCTTTCCCGTTATGAAAATTGTGAAAATCACTTATATAAATCAGAAATAGTAGGGGTCCAAAAATGCTTCCTTATAGAGCTCCATTCTTTCCTGTCTGTAGCTTTGTCTGTATAGATAAAATATGTCTGAATGTTGGTAAATCCTGAGATTCCTTTCAAACTAAACAGAAAATTTCCAGCTTTACTAACTCAGAAGCCTATTCTAAGTTGGTTAGGCTTATAGGACTAGACTATAAACCAATGGATTTTTTACGAACCAATATTACATAAAATTCTAGATTGAGGCCCCCCCCCGCCTCCCTTCTTTTTAGGATAAACCTTATGTTCATAACAGTAAAATAAGCTCTTTAGAGCAGGTATAAGTTTCGTATTAAACCATCAATACTATATTCAATATCATACTTTAAGTTAAAGGTAATATTGCTTTAGAATATTTGTTTTAACCTTGGTTACCTTGGTTTTGCTTCCGCAAGAATTTTTCATTCTGACGAAGGTTAAGCTTGTTCTTCCACCTTAAACCTACAGTTTAACGTGAATTCCGAGCCACGACCCATCACGGGTGGTCAAAAATTACAAAGTCCTCACTCGGACTCGATCTCACGACTTCCCGATCAGCAGCCTAGCGTCTTAACTACTAGGCTACCCAGGTTACCTATTTATCTACCAACCAAGTTTTATTGTATGGAAAGATAAACAGCTGGGTTTGCTGAGCGCCGACTGCCGTCACCGGGAATCGAACTCGAGGCCAGGCCGGTGGATTCATAGTCAGCGATACTAACTACCACACCACCGAGGCGCATATAGAATACAAATTTTTTCCAAATGGTTTCAATAAAAACTTTGCTCGCTATTAATTGTCTTGAGGATTCTAAAAGGGGTTGGGACCCTTTCCTTACACAAACCTTTTGATCGACCAGCTAAATTCTCAAGACGTCGAGAGTTTTTTGCCGAATACAAATTTTTTCGAGGAAAGTGTTTGGAAGAAATACTTTAAGAATATTCGAATTTTATGGTCTTCGAAATTTCTAATCGTTCATGCATGCTCATGGTTAAGTTAGGTTAGATAAAAATCTGATCAGGTTAGTTTAGATTGCTTTATTGTTTCTTTTTGTTTGTCGAAAATTTTGTACGCCAGAAAAATTTCTCGCGCTCCGAAAATTTGGTTCGTCTGTGAAAATTTTTGTCTGTGGAAAAGTTCCATGACTCGTTTTTTCGAAATCTTTAGTAATTTGTCTTTACCGGAATGCTGTGAACGCTGTTCGTTCGTAAAGTTTCCCATTATTCGCTTAATTTGCCATAAGTGACTTAGACTCGCATCAAATTTCACGTCAATACAACTTAAATTTTGTCTGGTTTCATTTTTTGTAAGGTGACTGACTTAAGTCACCTTACAGCTTTGGGACAGGATCTGTGTCCCAAAGCAGGATCCTATCTGCTTTGCGAATAGCTGGTGAGGGAAGCTCTATTTTTGGGGCCTCTTTGCGAGTGACCCGTTGCCCACGTCGGGCTAACATCATGAAAAAGAAAAAAAAAACTATAGTGTTTGTCATTTACCATTACTTATTCGGACTATAGTGGGTTTAATTTTCCCAGAAGAGTTCCTTGTTCCATGCACGGTCTGTGTGTATTATAAAAAAACCTCAGGGGACCATTCTGAGTTCAATCATATATATAATATATATATATATATATATATATATATATATATACAGGCCCTCTCAGAAGTCCAGAGAGGCCCGGGCCACTTCCAGCTTTTGAGGCCCATAGCTAACTAAACCCAATTATTACTTTCACTGCAAAACATTATAGTCAAACCTGAAAGTTTCTAAATTTGAGGCCACTTTAAGCTTGAGGCCCAGGGCAAATGGCCCTCCTAGCCCCCCTCTGATAGACCCTGTGTGTGTGTATATATATATATATATATATATATATATATATTATGGAGACTAAAGTATGATAATATTAACTCTACATATACAAGTAACTGCATATAATAAAAAATATTAATTATTATTTTTAACAAATGTTAATTAATTAAATTTATAAATCAAACGAGTCGTATCAAATAGGAAGGTTAAGTAAATAGAAAATATTTATATAAAATGTTTGAATAGTCGATAGATTACATAACTCACTGTATTTACGATGAGAGAGAGAGAGAGAGAGAGAGAGAGAGAGAGAGAGAGAGAGAGAGAGAGAGAGAGAGAGAGAGAGAGAGAGAGAGAGAGAGAGAGAGAGAGAGAGAGAGAGAGAGATGATCAATTCGCTTATCTTGAATATATTCGATCACGTTAAAAAAAAATGGGCGTACCAAAGATGCTTCTATTTTCCATTAATTCTATCGCAAATGGAGAGAATTAATTCGAAATTCAGTTTTAAATTTTTATATAATAAAATTATGTCAAAGCTGCTTTGTTGTCGTCCTTACTTTTTTTTATGCAGAAAGGAGGGGCCAAGGGTGAATGCCCGCCAAAACGCCCCTCAACCCCCCCCCCCCATCTTTATCAAACAAAGGGGGCTTACATCTCTTCTCATGAAATCTATACTTCAATTTTGCTTCTGTTTGTATATTGACTGTAAATAAGTATTTGTTATTGGTTATACAAATGATGTTGAAAGCCTTCGCATAAGAGTCTGTTTATGTATATATATATATATATAATAATATATATATATATATATATATACACAGATGAACATTAAAGTTCTTCAAGTTGAGAAAACCTTTTAACGATTTGTGCATGGCTCGAACCTAGTCTCGCTTGGACGTGAAATGGGTCTAATACAGATGCGACCCACGAATGTTTTAATATCTTTTAATTCTTTTAATCCTTTAATAGTATATATATATATATATATATATATATATATATATATATATATAGAGAGAGAGAAGAGAGAGAGAGAGAGAGAGAGGAGAGAGAGAGAGAGAGAGAGAGAGAGAGAGAGAGAGAGAGACCCAACTAGGTCCAACTTTTGTGTAAATTTTCGTCCGTGTTCATTTTTTACCCAGTAGCTCCAACAGGTTATTTTTGTTATATTTTAAAAATTTTAATCAGTTTCGCTTGTGTTAAGGTAGGTGGGATGGGGGTATATTAAAAAGTTTAGAGAAATCGCTTTTTTACTATACAATGATTATTTTTTCGAATTTCACCCGCGTTAGGATTTTAATTAAAAAACTCGAAATTAAACAACTCCAACTTCATGCTACCTCAGGCTTTTACACACCCATTGATTTGTGTTAAGTTAGGTTAGATTAGGTTAACCGACTGTTGAATTTGGTTTTCTTTCCCGGGGTGACGTCCCTTTCCCGATGATCGCCATGAGTGAAAATGACGATAATCACTCATTGTTTCTTCTCAAAACCATTACACCGCTCGTGGGTGGTTGTGACGACACAAGTTGCATTTGATGTGGTAGCGCGGACATTCAACTTTTTCCACAATTAACGGATTTTTACGATTTATATAGTAGCGTGAACCCAATAATGTCTTTCTTCGTATTAGTTTTTCAGTTAACTTCAACCGAGGAACTAACATTGTTTATCGTTTTATAGTTTCAGAATTTTACCTTTAAACCATTGTCTTAAACACCAAGAATTTTTTTATATTTTGCTCTTATTTTCTTTCACAAATTAAATTAACTTTACACTTACGTTATACAGTTAATAAAACCAGGATAAGCCTCCATCGAAAATGACAAATAGGTCTATGGAAACGGGAATCTGGTCTAACGTGGAACAGGAGTAAGCCCAGGGTTCTGAAGGAAAGGTTCCTTTCGGTGGACTTTAGGAGAGATAAAATGAGTTTGCTGTTATGAATTCATCTTAAAAGTGGGCCCTAAATTCTCACGGGCACAATGGGACTATTAAATTAAAACTGACAAGGGAGGAAAAATGCGAATTTCTGATGGACTGTATGCGACTGTCTCTCGGAGACAACTTCTTCTTGGCTCTCTTCACTGACTCAGTCCTTTGCGCTGCGCTCTGCATTTTTCCCCATCACAATTTGTTTTTTATAATTTCCTAGTTATTTTATATTATTTAACTAACTTATTTGACCGCTTTACATTATTAAATAATTTTATATATATATTCGATACTATCTGAAACTAAACGGTTTTTGATGACATGATTGAACGAATAAAAGGTATGTCATCACGTGAGAGCTGTACTTATACGTGATTTGTGGAACAGTAATTTGTTATTAAACTTGTAAGAACGTGTTTAAACTTGTCTGGCTGTTCTCATGCCAGAAGTGACGTATTCATTTAAATTCATCTGAGGTCTATTTCCTAACTTTATAATCTATCTATTAAACCTACAGTACCTTATCGTTTTCATTTATTTCATTTATGCTGCAGGAATTTTATCATAAGTCATATTATTAATTATACCCCAATTTTCCAATCCGAACACTAAGCTAACCTCAAAGAAAGTATCACCTACAGAAAATTCGACTTATTTACAAAATTGGAGTTAATAAGTAAAAAATGTGGCTTACTGTTGGTGCTACTTGAGGATTTTAGGCACATACAGTATATACAAGTATATATGAAATATTAATAGATTAAAAGCACTAAAAGATAGTAAAGCATACACACACACACACACACACACACACACACACACATATATATATATATACACACACACTCGTATACCTGATTAGGTACAAAAATATATCCTGTTCATTTCCGAAGAAGGTGTGTTCCCTTAATTGATCACGTGTTCAGACTCTCATTTCTTTGTTCCGACCACCGTAAAAAAGGTATAAAAAAAAAAAGAAGCTTAAATTCGATTTTACTATTCTAAAACACATGTATTCTATTAGGCCCAATTTTAAAAACATAAAATGTTCGAAAATTTGAACATGTAACGCTTTATAAATGTATTTGGAAAGGAAAAAAATAAAAAATTTCCTTAAAAATTATTTCTTTTTAAGTCACCCTATCATAATTATTTTTCTTTTTCTTTTAAACATGAGGGGAAAAGTCAATTTACATGAAAGAGGTGGATATTGTGAACTGTTTACTGATAGCATTGTCAATGTATTAGTTTTAAAATTAATTCTAAAGGCGAATAGGCCTACTCGGAAATGGCATTTTCATAAGTTCTCTCTGGTGAAATTTTATAATATTAGTTTGAATGCTGATAAATTTGGACTCTTAAATAAACATGACAATTTTAAATGACTGTGTGGCTGAATTATTGCTATTTTCTTATGTATTTTTACATTTATCATTTACTGTTTACTTGTTATTATTCTTATTTACAAAACTGATGTACAGTATATACAAGTAAAAGAAGCAATAAATACTGAATGATCTATACACACACACACACACACACAGGATGTCCCAGAAGTCTGGACTCATAGGGAAAATAGAGACATGATATTTTTTTAAAGTGAAACAACACATTTCTAATCAGTTTTACATATTTCAGGAAAGAAAATACTCTCATGGCTCAGTATACCAATCAAGAGAAGGTGGAACTGGTATTACTACATGTTTCCGGAAAAAGCCAGAGGGAGGCATGTTCGTGAAATAACTGACATGCCTCCCTCTGGCTTTTTCCGGAAACATGTAGCAATACCAGTTCCACCTTCTCTTGATTGGTATACTGAACCATCACGGTATTTTCTTTCCTGAAATATGTAAAACTGACATTAGAAATGTGTTTGTTTCACTTTAAAAAAATATCATGTCTATTTCCCCTATGAGTCCAGACTTCTGCGACACCCTGTACAACAGATTCGACAGGCCCCACCTATTTCCATCACACACCAGATACATTCCTCTTCTAGCAGTCGCACTTTCGCCTCTCTCATCACGGAGACATCACACATCCTTGATGCACTCCAACACTTATATGAAAGTAATCATTTACTTCTTTATTTACTCTCACACATACACTACTTCCATTATAAAAACTTTCCACCGCATTTATGAGTCTACCACCAACCACATATATATATCCAAGTCTTGCCACAATGTTTCTCTATTTACTCTGTCACACGCTTTTTCAAGATTAATAAAAGCCATGTGTACCTTGCAATCCCTTTCATACACTTTCTCAATCACTTGTTTCACTGCGAACACTTGATCCACACAACCTCCTCCACCTCGGAACCCTCTTTGCTCATTACCCACCAAGCATTCTGTAATACCACGAACTCGTTCTACGCTATCCTTATCATACACCTTCGCCACCACATTTCATAATCTTTGTAGTTCTTACATTCACTCCTTTCACCTTTCATTTTGTACACTGGAATAATTATTGCTTTCGTCCACTCTTCAGGCACATTCCTATTTGTCCATGCACTCTGGTATATACACCCCAACCACCCCAACCCTTTCACTCCCCTATTCTTATTCATTTCTTCAGCTATTCCATCGACACCTTCCGCTTTTCCATTTTTCAGTTTGCGATCCGCCGCTTTCACTTCTTCCATGGTTATGTTCTCAGGCATTCTGTCACATGTCCTCCTCATACCACCATATCCCACCATATTTATAGTTGCGCTTCTCTCATCTCTTCCACCCATCAAACTCTCGAAATATTGCCTCCATCTCTTCGAAAATCTACATCCGCTGCGAGTATTCTTCAACTTTCATTCCTTACTCTCAAACTTTCTGTTTACTTCATTTCTGCACTTCCACACTTCCGTCCAAAACAAATTTTATCTTTACAAAATATATATATATATATATATATATATCATGCGGAGTCCAATTCTCGCATGTATTAATTGATCTAAATCCACTTTGAGATACTAATCCAACTGCGTTTCAATCGAAGGAAATTTTGCGTCGAGTTTGGAATGCATGTTGCAGATATCGCTCGTCGGATAATTCACAGGACAGTTTCACTATAGTTTCTCTCAACCTCCTAATCCTGGTATTCACTATACAAGCGTGTTACGGATGAGCTTCACATCACAAAACTATAGTCACAAGTTCACAGTAGTACCTCAGTAGTTTTTAACTTAATGTTGGGTTCAAACCAACCAATTGAAATTTAAAAGTCACGTCTTAGATTTTATTAATAAAATTTACTAATTAAAATTTAATTTTTAAATTTTTATTTAAAGGAATTTAACTGTTTAATTATTGGTGATTAAAGGTGAAATCTCGCTTCTTTTCTTTCCAAAAATGGGGTTATAAAAAAACTTACACAAAAAATTTAAACATACACTGCATATATACAGTGTACATAACCTTGGTTAACCTTGGTTTTGCTCCCGCCCGAATTGTTCATTGTGACGAAGGTCAAACTTGTCACTGCATCTTAGACCTACAGTTTAACGTGGAATCCGAACCACGCCCCATCTATATGATGATAATGATAAGCTTTATTGGTAGGATATAAACCCCATTAAAATAGTACAGTATACTTGAAAGTCATAAGGCTCCAGTGATGGCGAACCACTGACCCACGAGGCAATTTTTAGTGACCCATGAGCTCTTATTTAAATAAAATATGACTTTAATTTTTAATATTTTCTGCCTTACAGTTTTTAAATTATTTTATTCTCCCACCGAAATAGACAGTTAATACGTACTGAAACGTTTTTAAACGTATAGTATACGTTTAAAAACGTGTGTGTATGTATGACAACTTACAATTCATCCAATTCCCCCATAATATTCAATTTGAAGATCTTCAGTTATCAACTTTTCATTGGCTTGACATTGGTAACTTAGAAATGGAATTAGTTGACTTTCAAGAAACTGCAATATGGAAGACTAAATTTATTGATCTTAATCTGAAGTTACGAGAAAAGGAATTGGAGTCGTCAATTTTGGGTGTAACCAGAGGAAAACAATCAATAGAAAGAATAGATAATCTTATTCTTGCAGAATGGAACTCTTTACCAAATCTTTTGCATCAATGAAAAGCTAGCATTACTGCTAACAATGTTTGGTTCAGCTTATTCGTATGAACAGTTGTTTTCCTCCATGAATTTCGTCAAATCCACCACTAGGAATCCTTGGCACAGATGAGTGCGGCATGTGTGACTAAAGACAACTAAATATAAACCCCGCATCAAAACATTATCAACTAAAATCCAACAACAAGTTTCTCACTAAAAATAATAAGTAAATAAATTATTGTGACCCAATTCCGTTTTTTTTTTAAAATCAAAAGTAACAAAAATGACCCGCCAGCAAAAAAGGTTCGCCACTACTGTGACATAAGCGACAAGATAAATCAAACAGTAATTTTTACAGTCAGTTTACTGTAAGTTAAAATTACTGTAAGTTAACTATAAATTGTGTATGGGACCATTTTTACTTAAGAAAATAATTTATAATGGAAAAACAGTGTCACGTATTTCACAGACATGCTTAATGGAGAGGATAATAAAAGGGCAAAGAACATCTAAATCAAGGCTCTTCAGTCTTCCATAATTCCGGAGTTGGAGATCGAGGAGGTCGGGTCCGCCTACCTTAAGGTGGGGTTTCGTTCCTTTACGCTAATAAGAGAATATATATATATACAGTAATATACTGTTATATATATATATATATATGAGGCGTCGCGAGTACGAGGGGCGAACTAGCCACATTTGCGATTTTGCTATTGTTCGCGACTGAATAGTTCAACCCGCCCCCATCCACAGACAACTTGGTATGGCCAAATACCCAACTCGTATGCTCAAAATGTGGTTATTTTCAATGCTCGTATTTGCGCTATGTGCCCTCGTACACAAAAGTCGCAAAGTTTAAACGCGTCTATCTCAAAACTGGTTTGGCGAGTTCGCTCCTCGTACTCGCGACGCCTCATAATATATATATATATATATCTATATATATATATATATATATATATATGAAAATTATTTCACGAAAGTAACATGTGAAAAATATTTATGATGAATAAAACACGAAGGAAAGGAAACACAAAAAGGTGCTCAAGCGCTTTCGTCTAATGACACTCAGGAACACTGAAGTACATAAAAGGTTACGGCCTATATATAGGTTACAGAAAGAAAAAATAAATATATAAATAACATACATACACACAAACATACATATATATACATATCTACACACATACATATATATATATATACATATATATATATACAATAACGGAGAAGTAAAAATAAAAATTAAAATTAAAAATTAGAGGATTAACAAAGAGGCAAACAGATTTGTAAGGAAAAATATCGATTTTAGCACAAGATCAAATGAATTATAAATATACAAATTTATACTGGAAATCTGCCGGGTTTTAACACTTGCCTTTTAGAGTCAAGTTTCGATATATATAAAAATAATATTTTTTTTATATATATCGAAGCTTGACTCTAAAAGGCAAAGTGTTAAACCCGGGCAGATTTCCAGTATAAATTTGTATATTATAATTCATTTGATCTTGTGCTAAAAATCGATATTTTTCCTTACAAATCTGTTTGCCTCTTTGTTAATCCTCTAATTTTTAATTTTTAATTTTTATTTTTACTTCCGTTTATTATATATATATATATATATATATTATAATATATATATGTATGTGTGTGTAGATATGATATGTATGATATATATATATATATATATATGTATGTTTGTGTGTATGTATGTTATTTATTTATTTTTTTCTTCTTAACCTATATATAGGCCGTAACCTTTTATGTACTTCAGTGTTCCTGAGGATGTCATTAGACGAAAGCGCTTGAGCACCTTTTTGTGTTTCCTTTCCTTCGTGGTTTTATTCTTCATATATATATATAATATATATATATATATATAGCCTGCTACAACATGCTCTTCATTTGTGGGATCTGATGAAAGAGAAAGTTGCCTCATACCTCATACTCAATTTAAATTGGTTATTGCTCTTAACTGATACAAATATTGAGACTATTTTTCCCCAATTCTGGGGAATCGCGTCGCGGTCGCGGTCGCGAAAACTAAGACATGAACACAATATCGCCTTAAAAAGATCTATCTTAAAATATGGGTCCGAAGATGAGAAATATACAAAATTGATAGACTCTTTCTCATAAAAGAAAAATATACAGACAACTTTAATAGTCATAAAGGAGAGTTTAGTATTTGATAATGCACGAATGAAATTATTTAAACGACCGAAGTTTAAAAAAAGAACTTTTGATGACTTTCGTCCTGTCAGTTGTTTCTTGGTGCATGGCCATAATAGTCGCACCTTTGTTTCCTTTTCCAAATTTTAGTTTTCTCTGGGCCGCTGATCGAAGAAGGATATTTCTCTTCGAAAAGTTCTGTCCATTTTAAGTTTAATTTTGGATTTAAAAATTTAGTTTATCTTCCTTTTAATTCAATTTTTTTTTTTATTTTGGGGAATTTTACTTATATATATATATATATATAAAAATATATCACAAGTGTTTATGAAAACTTATTATATATATATGAACTGTGCGTTATAATTACGTATTTAAAATATACAGTAAACTGCACCAGGATTCAAACCAGTGGATCGTAGCCAACGGCACTAACCACTCTACCACCGAAACGCTAAAACTGTGTATATGTATATATATATATATATTCGTATATATTCTCTCGGAGGCTGCGCGGTCAACTGATCGAAGTTTTCAAGCTCTTACGCGGGTTCAACGATGTCGATTTTAGAAGTATGTTTAGTTTAAATGATAACCCAACTCGCAACAATGGTTGGAAGTTGGATTTGAAACGGTTTAGGACTAGTGTGTGTGGGAATTACTTTACGTATAAGATCTGTGACACATGGAACAGGTTACCTTCGGAAGTTGTTGTTGTTGTTGTTGACGTTATAAGAGGTGAAATTAGAGTTGTAGGAGTGATAACAGAAAGTGGGGAAATGGGAAAGTTGTGAACAGTTCCTCTGTGGATCAGTTCAAGAAAAGGGTAGACCAAATCTTGCACACTATTGAGTGTGTAAAACATTTAGGACTCAGTCTGCGGAAATTTCTTTAATATAAAATAGTTACTATCTGGAACCAACTTCCCTCAGAGGTTGTTTCCAGTCAAAGTGTAAATGTGTTAAAAATAGCTAGACAAAGTACTGAACACACTCATAGTTAAGATTAAAACCTCAGAAAACTCTGCAGGAGTTCGCTTGCTCGGTGTCTCTGTGAGCAAGCTAAATATAGAGCTATTTATATATTCTCCACTTCCTGTAAAATTTCCTTGGCTACTTTTCCAGGGTCAAGGTATTTTCTTCAACCTTTTTCCGTACCTGCCTCTGGCAGGGAGGGAGCGGAGGGTGGGGAGAGAGCCTTCTACTTTTTTGTCCAGTTTTCTACTAGCTAGGATAGTTGAAAGAAAAATAAACTTTTACAAAATTTTCCTGGCACCCGTTGCCATTGGTACCTCCTCGGTATGGGCCGCAAGGCCTTTGAGGTACTTCTTTTCCTTGTAACTCCTTGTCTTCTCTCTCTCTCTCTCTCTCTCTCTATCTATATATATATAATATATATATATATTAGGCCTGTGCGATTAATCGAAAATGTCGATTCGGGTCGATTCAGTAAAAGAATCGAAAACTGACCCGACTTAGAGCTAAAAAATTTCGATTCTTCGATTCGCTAACCGTAACCTGTCGAGACGATAAACTGGCACTACCCCAAAACTATGGAATGTCGAAACCGTGGAATAACAATTGAATAAATAAAATATACACACACACACACACAAACACACACACACACACACACATATATATATATATATATATATATATATGAGAGAGAGAGAGAGAGAGAGGAGAGAGAGGAGAAGAGAGAGAGAGAGAGAGAGAGAGGAGAATATAATAACGTTATAAAATAGTTCCATATATGAGAAATTACGCTTTTATAAAGATCTGAGTGCGCTCAATGCGCATGGTCAGCTTTTGATTTTGTGATGTCACAGAATCACTTGCGCGCGCCTTGCGGCGGTGTGACAAGTTTGGACCAGTTCTTTGGGTTCAGTTGTTTATTACGCTTTTCAGTATGTTGTTGCTGGTGCATGTATGTTGTTCTGTTGGTGCTGGTGCATGTAAATTGTAAAGTATAGGTGAGTGCAGTGCACAGTCGCAGTCAAATCGAATCGAATCGAATCGAGAATCGAAAACAAGTGGCCGAATCGAATCGAAAATCGAATCGAAATAAAAATATCCGAATCGCACACCCTTAATATATATATATATATATATATATATATATATATATACCGTATATATATATATATATATATATATATATATATATGTGTGTGTGTGTGTGTGTGTGTGTGTGTGTGTGTGTGTGTGTGTTCAGTAGTTCATTGATTAATTTTAACTTTTCAGAAACGTAAAACAGTGAAACTGAATTATGAAAAGTATAGAAGAACAAAGTCATAAAATGCTTAACAGTGTCATAGTTAAGAATATAACTTCACTTATTAGTGACCAGGGGTGCAGTGCCAATTTTATAGGTGCCGGAGCTCTGGTGGGCCTGACAAAAGCCTGCCATTTCCTATCCTGTTTCTATATATGCCACACGATGACAAGTATTTCGTGTTTGCACTCACTCACTAAACTGTTGATAATTAATGGAGACAATTTTTTTGTTGCTTTGTTATGGTAATTCCTCCAAACTTCCTCTTGCAGAGGTGCCGGAGCGGCGCTCCGGTGAGCTCCGGCAGCACTGCACCCCTGCTTATTACCTGAGAAATGGGAAAACTTTGGACTAGGTTACCACGCAATGTGATAAGTTGAGAGAGTTCGTTGCTTGTCAGACTTGTCAGATTTTGTCAAGTGAAATGGAGGGCGAATACGAAAAATTTGGTGCCTTTTGCGGAAGAATCATTAGCCTGAGGGAAGCTGGCAAGGGAATACGTGAAGTTGCGGATGATCTCGGTATATTCATACACCTCGACACTGTTTGTAAATGGATAAGAAGATGGGATGAAGAAGGAAATCTCAAGGACAAACATAATTGTATCGCTCCACGGGAAATAATCCGCCGCCAACAAGAGGAACAAATTGTTGCTACGGCTTTTACAGAAAATCCATTTATCAATGTTTTCGCTATTAATCGCGAAAAACAACTTCGTATAGCAGATTGAACGGTAAGGGAACGCCTACACAAATTTCTAAACCATCACAGAATTTTAGTAGTAAAAGAGAGAAGCTTACAAAGAGACATCGTAAAATTAGATTAGCCTTTGTGAGAGAATATATAGACCGCAACATGGAATTTTGAAGATATGTCATTTTTACGGGTGAGAAGGCTTTTTATTTTTCGACTAGTTTTGAAAGTCTTCATTCATTATTGCAGCACATTCGAAGAGGCGCGAAGTAGCCACGTGAAGTGTAATGTTTAGGGCTGGATTAATCTTCACACGCTTGCTCACTCCCATCTTAGGTCGCTTCAGAGAAAATTAACAAACATTTGGAGTATTTGGCGAAATGTTAAATATTTCTGTTAAATGTTAAATACTTTGCTATATCCATCATAGCAAAAATGAAAGAAACTTTAGACACAAAATTATGTCAACATAAAATTGATGGGACATAATGTTTTGTATACTGGCTGTGAAGATAAGATTAAAATTAAAAAAACAGCTCTTTCTTACATCAGATCCTCCAAATGAGGCTGGATGGGCAGAGGGGTCAAACTCAGATTGATCCTGAACAGTTGTTCTAAACAACAAAAATAACAGAAGTATATATATCATCTCTTCCTATACGAGTGTGGTATATATATATATATGGGAATGAAACCAGGATGGTTCCCTGAGTTTTTTATGCACGGTCTGTGTGTATCAATATATATATATATATATATATATATATAATATATATATATAATATATACATTTCAACTGCAAAGAACACGCAGTATAAATAACGTAAAGAACGACGCTTGTATAGGAGAACATTCCGCGCAAGATGAGAAGAGAGAACGAACAAATGAAAAAATGAGGTAACCACCCGGGAAACGAACCCGGGATCTTCCGATTGCCGGTCAGATGTGATAACCATTACACCACGGGCCTCACTCGAACATGCGGGAGGTGCCCCTTGGGGCATTGGTTTCTGCGCTTATGTAGAAGAATTACGGCATTTGTTCGAGTGAGGCCCGTGGTGTAATGGTTATCACATCTGACCGGCAATCGGAAGATCCCGGGTTCGATTCCGGGTGGTTACCTCATTTTTTCATTTGTTCGTTCTCTCTTCTCATCTTGCGCGGAATGTTCTCCTATACAAGCGTCGTTCTTTACGTTATTTATACTGCGTGTTCTTTGCAGTTGAAATGTATATATAGATACGGAATGCGGGAGGTGCCCCTTGGGGCATTGGTTTCTGCGCGTATGTAGAAGAATTACGGCATTTGTTCGAGTGAGGCCCGTGGTGTAATGGTTATCACATCTGACCGGCAATCGGAAGATCTCGGGTTCGATTCCGGGTGGTTACCTCATTTTTTCATTTGTTCGTTCTCTCTTCTCATCTTGCGCGGAATATTCTCCTATACAAGCGTCGTTCTTTACGATATATATATATATATTATATATATATATATATATATATATATATATATATATATGAAAAATAAAAAGAAAAATTAAAATGAAAACGTATATAAGCCGAAAGCGTTAATAGTAATGATGCATCACCTTTTACTTATTGCTAGTTCATTAGAACGAACGTATCCACGTATAAACTTGTTCGGTAAGTAACAGAAGGGTAAGAAACGATGAGTCCGTGCCATTTTGGGAAAGTCCGGCACCCGAGTTGGCACTTATAGGAACATCACTCCAATTTGAAATTTTAAAGTTTCGTAACTAGACACGAGTTGCTAGGGTGTGTGTGCCACTTTAATTTACTCAGTAAATATAGCTTAAATTTAATTTTTTTTTTATGTTTTAGTGGATGAGGGGAAATATAAGTTATAAAGCGAGAATTATAATACCTGGATGAAATGTTAATACTGAATCAATTTTAGAGATGTTTAATATATATATATATATATATATATATATATAATATATATATATATATATATATATATATATACACACATTGTAACTGCAAACAACACACAGTATAATTAATGTAAAGAACGACGCTCGAGGTTCGAGGTTCGATTCCCGGGTGGTACCTCATTTTTCATTTGTTCGTTCTCCCTCCTCATCTTGTGCGGAACGCTCTTCTACACAAGCGTCGTTCTCTACAAATATATATATATATATATATATATATATATATATATATATATATATATATACAGTGTATATATATATATACATACAGTATATATCTATATATATATATATAGATATATATATAATAGAGAGAGAGAGAGAGAGAGAGAGAGAGAGAGAGATGTAATTTGTTAAGTCACACAAATACAAACATAAAAAGATATTACTAAAAATAAAAAAACAACTATTTTCTCAGTGATAAATTCACAAATAAATTATTAACAAAATTAAGTAGTGGTGAACCTCTCCCACAATTAGAGAGAGAAGAACAAAATCATCAGATAGACAAATAGATAGATAAATATAGATAAAGAGTTGAAAATTTAAAAAAGGTGAGCTCTCTGACACACATTTAACCTTTTATCGCCGGAATTTTTTGCAGGATTAAATTATGAATACGTCCATTTGAAACGTTACCAATACATCCCTCTCGGCAGTAACGGGTTAAATCATAAAAGAAAACAGACAGAAATCAAACAATTATTCCGACCACTTTCGAGTTAATTCGCTTCATATAAAGCGTTAAGAAAAAACTCAAAACACATAATTGGTTTCCTTTGCGTATATCGATTTTAAGTTAATAAACAATTTTTGAAAGAGGTGGATATGAAAATGTACTGTTCTGGACATTGTCTGTTGTATTTTTTTTTATATATCTCGCATTGATTTGCCCCTTTTTTCTTCTTACTCTTTCTAAGCAAGAAATAAATCGTAGATAAAAAGATGTTCTCAATACACAATTCGGATGAAAGAAGGTAATAAATAATCCATTTCTTCTTATTCATTTACAAAAAAATGGATGAATTTTCCTTCATACTTTACTCCGACAATGAAATCGGTGACGACAGCTAAACGACGATAACTGCAAAACCGACGACATCGATGATGACAGCGACAACAAAGAGAACTACATCAATAATGACAACGACAACAACAGTGACGACGACAGCGAATACAAAGACGACAATGAAATGTTTTACCGAAATTACACACTGAAATACGGACACAAAACAATCTTTTTATATCTTTCTTGTTTTCATTTGAGTACTAATTTTTTAAATTATACTTTCATATCATTAATGTACTTTTTAATTATGAAATTAACCATTATATACGTCATAAGACGAAAGCGCTTGGGTACCATTCTGTGTTTCCTTTTTCCTTCGTGGTTATTTTCATCATATATATATATATATACACCTTACCTTATGAACCTTATGTTGTTTCGTGTGTTGGTCTCTCTTCACACGGAGGTCAAGCTGGTGGCCCCGCCTCTAGGTCTGGCATGGTGGAGGAGCGAGTTGCTTTCTTGCGCTCTCCACCGTACATAGCCAGGCACGCCCGGCTCATCTGGTACTGTCCTGAGCCAGGCATCCAGTCAGTATATATATATATATATATATATTATGTGGAGGGGTGTTGGTTGGTTTTACTATACTTATGGGTTACTAGATCAGAACGAACACCATACTTATGGAGTACTGACTAGCTAGTGTGTAGTTATACCGTCACCCTATTAGTTAAAACTCGCTAGTGGGGTACTCCTACTAGTGGGATAACTTTGATTTTGTTAGATTAAGTAAGATTAGGTTTGCTAAGTAAGTTTTAGATTAGGTTAGGTTAAGTTAGGATTGGTTGGTTAGTTTAACTAAATTATGTCAAATAATGTAAAATTAGGTGAGATAGATACCCTACAACAATAGTGTATGACAAATACCCATCTAAATAATAAAACAAACGTGTGTATGTGTGTGTGTGTGTGTGTGTGTGTGTGGATCAGATAAATAAATATCCCGTCTTTCCTAAAATAATTATATTGTGTTCAAAATTAAAGCAATAAAGTTGAATGAACGCTGAAGCTGGAAGAAGAAGAAGAAAAAACGAAATTAGAACATTGTGAAAGGGGAAAACTTTTCAGCTTTCAGGAATTTATATCGGAACCAAACAACAACTTTCATCATAAAAACCGACACATAAAAACCAATTTATTGTCAAATAAATGTAAAATCAAAGACGAGGTTTTCTGCCCTCCGCCGCCTCATTTCTCAAAACAGTTACTACAAATATGAAAATAAAAACCCACTCTAATAGACAGAGTTTATTTCCACAACAGTTTCGACGCCCACTGGCATCCTCCTCGGGTGGATACAGAAACACGTAGAAAAAAGTGTTTTTTTGCAATTAGTTACTACAAAATTAAATATTACATCTAATGTGTATATATTAGTGGTGGACCGGATATCCGCATCCGCATCATTTTTAACATCCGCATTTCTGACTGCGGATGTTATGCGGATATTGCCTCTAATAAATTATGCAATTTACAATTAAATTAGTTTATAAAGTAGCTTATAAGGCCCAGTTATGCACATTTCATGTAAAGTATTAAATACACTGGCCAACAAAATGAAACCTTTTTTCTCATCAAAACATGATCACACTTTTCTTAATGCATTTTTCGCGCTGATTCCGAATCTGGTTTTATTTTTTCTAGCACGTATAGTTATATAGATACACTGGTTTTGATATTTTAAGTTTTTGATATTGCTATAAGAAAATTTATGGATGTATAGATCACACTTAGGAATGCTAAACAACAAATACATCATATACCTTATTCAATGTACTTATAAATAAAGAATATATACATTATTTTATTAAAAGCGCTGTGAGTGTGATTTCCTTTTGTAAATTTGGCCTGGATTGTCACGATACAGCATCCAACAATGGTCCGCCATCATGCTTTCATTCCAATATCCTTGGTAGCGCTTCTCCATCATCTGAATATCTTGATGGAAGCGCTCTCCTTGCTCGTCACTCACTGCACCAAGGTTTTCAGGAAAGAAATCTAAGTGGGAATGCAGGAAGTGAATTTTTAACGACATTCGACACTCCATTTCTTTGAAGGCATCAAGGAGGTTCTTGACTCCATCCTTATACGCAGGTGACTTGTTGCTTCCAAGAAAGTTTTCACATATCCATTTGAACGCCAGCCAAGCCTTCAATTCCAGCGGACTTAGGACTTTTTCAAATTCAGTGTCATTCAAAACCTCCCTTATTTGTGGCCCAACAAAAATTCCTTCCTTCAATTTTGCTGCAGTAACCTTCGGAAATTTCCTTGAAAGGTATTGGAACCCTTCAGGTGGCAGATAGATCTTTTGGGGATCCACTAAAGGGACAGACTGGACATTGCTTATCCCTGAGACATATGTATACCTAAGTAGCCAGTCACTTTTGGTGTAATGTTCTATAGTGGCGCGACTGTCCCACAGGCAAAGGAAACAACAAAATTTTGTGAATCCTGACTGCATACCCATGAGCATTCCTATAACTTTTAGATCTCCACAAACATTCCATTGATGACTGTCGTATTTGATTGCCTTAAGTAGTATATCCATATTGTCATATGTCTCTTTTAGATGGACGGAATGGGCAATGGGGATGGATGGCATTATATTACCATTATGCAAAAGAACTGCTTTCAGGCTTCTCTGCGACGAATCAATAAAGAGGCGCCACTCAGATGCCACATACGTCTGAGATATGGCTGTAAATAGTCCATTGATGTCATGGCAATAACAGAGGACCGTCTACTGAAAAGAATGCTGTTAATTCAAAATTCCGCTTTCGGTAGTAACTAATACGAACATTGTTCTCAAGTAAATTGTTCTCCTTTAGTCTTGAGGCGAGAAGCTCTGATTTCTCTTTAGACAGCGATAAGTCTCTAACAAGATCATTCAACTGTCCTTGGGTTAACTTTTTAGGCTCTAAATGTCTACCTTCAAAAGTGTACTCTGGTTCTGTAGATGGTCCGGAAACGCCAGTTGCACCTTCATCACTTTCCATGTCATCTATAATAGAATCTAGCCTATCACTTGGGGGAATTGGAATGGGCAATGTTTCATCATGTTTTACTGGTCTACGTGCTGAATCCAAGTTTGGATATACAATCTGGTGTTTGTTCTTGGCAGAAAACCCCATTAAGTTCACACTACAAAAATAACAGTCTTCATGATGATCTCTCGGCTCCCTCCATATCATGGGTATGGCAAATGGCATTGAAGCTTTCTTTTTGTTAAGCCAATCACGTAATCCATTTGAACAGCCAGAACAGATTTGATGTGGCGCCCATGGTTTATCTTGGTCACCTAGATGGCAACCAAAGTATAGCTTGTATATTTTCTTAATGTCGGTTGTAATACTTCGTCGCTGTGTTTTAGTTGTCAACTGGCCGCATACGAAACAGAACTTGTCGGGGTCATTCTTACATTGTCGAGGCATGTTGACTGACCTGAGCAAACTATAAATTCAAAAAAAATGTACATCAACTTGACACAACAAGTTCTTGGACTGGACTGATCTTTTGACACACAAAGCACGGCGTTGTTGCCTGAATCACAATGCTGCTAGACGTAAAAGCTCACACCTGAAATACATAAGATGTATAATTAAGATAATTGAAATAAATAAGATGAATAAACTAAAAAAACAATAAAATAAACACAATCAAATGTTGAAATATTAGTATTTTGCCTATTTAAAATGGTTAAATCTGTGTAGTTATATAAGCACACCGGACAAAAAATTAGTCACCCCTCTCAGAATGTACCTAATAACGTGTGACGGCGCCTCTGGCCTTGATAACCGCACGAATCCGGCGAGGCAGAGACTCTACGAGGTTGTGCATGTACTGAACATCGATTTGCTGCCACTCGTTCATCAGCCGGTCCCGAAGTTCCGCCAGAGTCCGTGGGTGTCTATTCCTGCGCTTCACTTTCTGTTTCCAGCCTAAACAACACCTTCGACGCATTCAGGATTAAAGGCTTCATTGGACCTGCGATGTACTCGTCGCCTCCCATCATTGGAGAACAAACAAAAACGGGACTCATCGGACCAAATTACACGTTTCCAATCTGCCGCAGTCCAGTTTTTGTGCCTCTGAGCCCATTTATAACGTGCCAATTTGTGACTTGCTGTTAACAGCGGCCTCTTCCGTGGTATCCTGCTCCAGATGTCCATCGCATGCAGTTCTCGTCGCAATGTCCGTTCGGAAATTGGTCGCTGGAGAACCTCATTGGTTTCTTGGAGCAATTGTTCTCTGGTTTGAAAACGATTTGCAGTTACTAGACGAGAAACATGGCGGCGGCCCCTATTGTCGAGAATTGTTTTCCGGCCACAGTTACGCCGTCGATTGTCAGTTGATTGCGAACTACACCACTCTTTGTAAACTCGCTGGACAGTACGCGTTGACACACCAACAAATTGGGCTACTTCAGACATTTTGTGTCCGTGGGCTCTGCCAAACACGATGGCTCCTTTTTGCCACTGAGTAACGTCTGCCTCACGACCCATTTTGCAGACTATATCCAACACACACTTTGTTCTTCACCACCTCACGAAACAGATCTGATCCTGTGTGCTACGTCACCGCTACTTGTCACTTACCAATGCTATATCAGCGCCCTCTGTGTGACCTTGAACTTCCTACTATCGGTGCTATTAGGGGTGACTAATTTTTTGTCCGGTGTGCTTATATGCCTTCATCTTGAAAACTATACGTGCTAGATAAAATCTGAATGCAGTTTTGGAATCAGCGTGAAAAATGCTATCCAGCCACCACAAATTATACTCTGATGAAAAATCTTTGTTGACCAGTGTTATTAATGAACAAACAAATATATAAACCTCAAAATATAAATACGTGGTAACACAGAAAATTGAATGAAACTTGTTTTATTGAATTTTCTGTGGCTGAAACTCTTGAGAAAGTTATTATTTTTATCATAATGAAAACATTAATATTAATTTTAATTCTTATGCATAGCCTGCCATAATAGTAATATCACCAAATTTGAAAAATTATGTCATATATTCATAATTCTATATTATATTGATAGATTAACTAAATATCCGCATCCGCATTCGCGGATATTGAAATTAAAGATCCGCATCCGCAGATGTTGAAAAACTGACATCTGTTCCACCATTAATATATATATATATATATATATATATATATATATATATATATATATATATACACACACACACACACACACCACAAATATATACAGGGTAGCTCATAAGTCCCAATCAGTTATAATTAAAGAGAAAATACAAAAAATCTAACAAAGTAGAGTTCAAAATAAGTTTAGAAATATTTATTGATTTTATTCAAAGTGCAAAATATAACCATCCCGATAGATATTCTTTCCTTATACAAAATCCGCTAGATAGATTTTTGCTTTAATTATAATTGATTGGGACTTATAGGCCACCCTGTATATCTATCTATCTATCTATCTATATATAATATAAACTTTAAGAATCACTAAATGTAAGTTTGCGAGCAAAAGAAAATGAGATTATTTTTTTATTATGAAAATGTCAGATTTTCGTAAAAGTTAACATAAATTCATCTTTTCTTTCTTTCTTCAGAAAATCTAATTAAGAATAATAATAAATCAGAGTCACTCATTTCGCTCTTAGTAGACGGTGTACAAGCATGTTTTAATATAGCACCACGATGATGAATTGCATTTCTTATAATATATATACATATATATATATATATACATTTAACTGCAATGACCGCGCAGTATATTAACGTATAGAAACGACGTAAGTATAGAGGAGTGTTCTGCACACGAGGAAGAGAAATAACAAACAAATGAAAAATAAGGCACCCGCCCTGGAATCGAACCCAGGATCTTCCAATTGCCGGTCAGACGTGCTAACCACTACACTGGGTTCGATTCCCGGGCGGGTTGTCTCATAGGAAATTTTATTTTAAATTAAATTTACGAAAGGCCTCGGAAGCCTTTTCCTCACGAGTGTCATAATACTCGCTTCTATATTAACCATTGTTCGTTATTCTACCTGCAACAATTTAAAAAAGGTTCCAAAACAAGATATCAATTTGAACATCTGTTGTAGTTTTAATGTATTACTTTTGTAAATTTAATTTTAAATAAATTTTCCTATGAGACCGGACTTATGGGACACCCTGTAGAGAGAGAGAGAGAGGTATGTACAGAATAACCCAAAATTACCAAGTAATTTATATTGCGAAAAAGCGTCTAATTACGTTTATTTCTATCGTAATTTCTTATTAATGTTTTTAATAATTTAATTTTGGTATCACTTCAGATAGTGACCTTATGTTACCTTAAGTAGCGTAATTCCAAAATAATTAAAGTATTGACCTTCTTTTTATGAAGATTTGAAAGAATTTCACTGAATATTTCAAGATTTTTGGCCAATAAATGCAAAAAACTCCAGTTTTCTACGTGAAGCTCAAAATATGATAATAAAAACCCACTCTAATAGACAGAGTTTATTTCCACAACAGTTTCGATGCCCACTGGCATCCTATTCTGGTGGATACAGAAAAACCGAAGAGGATGCCAGTTAGGCAGGAGACAGGGAGTGTTGGAACTCCCGTTTCTCCTGTCACTCTTCTCTTTAGCTGATCTTTTTCTCCATGTCTCATCTACCCTGTCAGTCGTCCAGCGTACTCTCAAACATACACACCCACACTTCTCCCTCTATTCTTAACTGCACATCCATCCATTTTGCACATTACACACTCTTCAAAATTAAAAAGAAAAGTTAATATTAACATTTTTGGTTTCTGGCTCTCTTCTTCTCTTTCTATGTGTGGGGGTGGTAGCCCTTAGCGGCTTAGCCCCTCCTTTCTGCATAAAAAAAAATGTGAACAAATTTATTTCTTGTTAATTATCTATTATTTTTTTTTATAATTATTTTTTATTCTATTGTCTATCTCATCCAAAGAAATTATGTATCGCTTTTAATTGCTTAAACCAAAGCAGATTGATTTCATATGGCTTTAATGAAGCATCGAGCTGCTTGCCTTGTCGGAAAGCATACATTACTTTGCAATTCCTAAGAAGATTCAGTCTAAGTCCGGATCATGAGAGAGAATATCTGCAAACAAGAATAATGGCTGAGGATATACAGACAGACCAAATAGCACTAATGTTATGTACACACAAACTTATTACGACTGACTTACTACTGAAGGATTGTAGGTTATTTTAATCAAATATTTAAGTTATATTTGTATAGAAATGTTATCCTTACTATATTTAAGTGTTTGTATGGTGTATACAGAATTAGCTTGTTAAAGAAATACATATAATTTACTGTTGATATCTATCTCGAATATATATATATAATACAGGGACTGAAGAAAAACGTGCTGCACAGCGGGTGTTTCACCCCCTCTTGGCATGAAGTACGTCCCCAGCACGTCTCTTTCCACTACACCATCTAAAAACAAAGCAAAACATACACACACACATATATATATATATATATATATATACACTGTGTATATATATATATATATATATATTACAAGAACTGAAGAAAAAAGTGCTGCACAGAGGGGGGGTTTTCCCCTCGTGGCAACAACTACGTCCCCAGCACGTCTCTTTTCATTACACCATCTAAAAACAAAGCAAAAAATTCTTTTCAATTGTAGTTTACTCGCGAAATACATTTTATGTGTTTTTCACAAAATATATTAGTTGTCCTTCCAGTAATTATTAATTATTATAGAAAAGTAGAATAACCGTAAATTGATGTTCAGGATTAGATGGAAGGAAAACGTGAACTGTACTTGGGACGTGGCTCACGCGAAACCTCCTCGGTGCTGCACGATTTTCTTTTTTTTTTCGTATTAACATCAATCTATAGTTACTGTCAGAGCCGGATTTAGACGTGTGGAGGCCCTGGGCAGCCTCCATGTGGAGGCCCCCCTACCTTAGGGGAAGACATAATTGAAGTCATCCATAAGATTCATAATATAATTAACATACATACACTTTCAAAACATCGTGCACTCTTGTGTCTGTCCATTCCACTCATTTCTGCAAAAAATGAAAGCCTCGGGTTACTCGGGTATTCCATTATAGTGAGAGTAGGCCTAAAAGAGTAATAAAAACAAAATAATAATCAGTACACAACAAATAGTAATTGGTAAAAGTTTATGTACTACAGTGGTATTGGATGCGCGTGTTTTTTTGTTGATCATCTATCGGGTTTTTCTAGTTTCGGGTTTTTTCTATTTTGATAATGGCTTGTCAATATGTGGAGGCCCCCAAGATGTGGAGGCCCGTGGGCAGCTTCCCACTTTGCCCACTCCTAAATCCGGCCCTGGTTACTGTAGTTCTCTCTCTCTCTCTCTCTCTCTCTCTCTCTCTCTCTCTCTCTCTCTGTATATATATATATATATATATATATATATATATATATATAAAAGTAGCCCACAAAAGCTTATTGGAGCGTGATTGTAAGTTAAGAAATCAACGTCCATTCCGTTTTAAGTGTTGACATTTCAAAGTTGTTTTATTAGTCTAAAAACGTGCATATTTTTCAACGCTGACTGAATATTATATTATGAACTTTTTACCTCCTGAGGCCTACTTGGAGTTCATATCATACCTTTCAAATCCTAACTTATGTTTTTTATTTATTTCAATATTTTACTATATTTTATATTATTAATAAACCCTACATTTTTGTAAACCAAACATTTGAGAGAGAGAGAGAGAGAGAGAGAGAGAGAGAGAGAGAGAGAGAGAGAGAGAGAGAGAGAGAGAGAGAGAGAGAGAGAGAGTACATACCAGTACAATGAAACTTATTCAGGTTAATGGTCGGGAGAGCTATAAACTTTACTGGTTTTGAAGATCATGAATGAGTACTTTACAAAGATTACTCAGTGTAATTTTACATGTTAATTGCAGTTTAATGTACAGGGTGAGTCAAAAGTCTGGAAACATAGGAACTATGCTTTTCAATGCAAATATATATATTATGTATATTTACATTGAAAAGCATAGTTCCTATGTTTCCAAACTTTTGACTCACCTTGTATAAACGAAAATTTTACAAATTTTAACGTCCAATTCGTTTTTTGCCTTTTAGACTTTATTAAACAATAGTGATCAAATATTAAACATTATTTCTGAGATCTTTAAGCAAAATACTCTCCAGTTTCACGCTATTTTCATTTTCATCCACCCTCAATCTGAAAGTGAGAATTCTCGAAGTCAAAATTCCATATTTGAGGGGAACAAAAACCTTGTTTGAAAACGATTTACCCTAATTAAATCTAACTTAATTTAACCCAACCTAGCTTTAACCTAACCTAACCATGGTCGAAGTGAGAAAGTCGTGGGTGAAAAGAGAAATGGTACAGAATGAACAGTGATTGATGTAAAGAAAAGCCTCTTTGAGATACTTTAAAAATTTTTCATTTTTCGACGAAGACGGAAATGGAAATGACTAAGATTGAGAAAGAGTCAGTGAGTGAGTCAGAGAGTCAGTGAGTGAGTCAGTGAGTCAGAGAGTCAGACAGTCAGTGAGGAGGGCCAGAAACTGGCACAGCGCTCAGGCCGCACTATTGCTGCCCATTGCGCTCTCTCCTAGATTATTATCATCACCAGCCCCATAAGGAGTCGACTCCCAAACCTCAGTGTCTTCACTTGGGTAGATACTAGTCAGTCTACACGTCTACGATATTATATGTATACCCTGCACGAGTGGGTACAACTAATGTATTAATACAAAATTTGGTATACATTATAAACACTATAAATGTATATTAAGCATTTGTAAATCATCCATATCTCAGTCAGCTTCGAGCCTCATTCTACAAGAGATCAGAGTAATTTTTTTTTCCATCTATCCACTTCAGCCGTCAAGAAAGTTTGCTGAGGAAGAGCGAGCGAATTTTAAAAGTATACATTTTGGAGCATTCTTTTGTCAAGGAAATTGACTTTTATATATATAATATATATATATATATATATATATATATATATATATATATATATATAATGGTGGTAAGGATTTTGTTGTCAATAATGCAAAATTCGCAAGAATAAAAGATAAATCTTAATGTCGAAAAGCCAATCTTATGTCACAGCCATTCCGAAGTTACATATTTTATGAAGAAACCTCAAATATTTATAAAGATGCCACGTCAGTTTCGTGTCTGTTACTTTACCAACCATAAAAGCCCAATTCGGTTCGACATCGCGTTAAAAATTTACGTACGAAAGTAATGTCAAAGGGTTAAATTTAACCTCGTGTCAACAACCAGTTCGAAACTACGATGGTGAAATATTTATTACGACTTAAGAAGACAATAGAAAAACGGATGAAATTATTCGTTAGTCGTTCATCGATAAATTGTTACATCAATCGGAAACCAGTAATTACCGTTCGATGTAAAATTTAACCGTAATAAACGTTGATAAGCGGTGAAAATTCAACTTAATATCACAACCAGATCGCAAACACATTTGCCGAGCGAGATTTGTAGTATTTATAAGCGAACGTTATGACAAGCTCATTACATATTTTTCATGGCGTTAAACAATGTTAAACAAATAAGTTAAAATATAAAATTTCTATATTTATTCTATTTTTAACGCTAAAATATTGTTGAGGAAACGTGTTAAATTCTGTTAGCGATTTGTTGCATCAACATTTTAATAAACTTTCTAATACTGTTCTCTTACTTCTTCAAAGCGGATTTTGATACAACTGTTAAATTAATTAGCAATGTAATAATATACGGTAGAGAATATATATATATATATATATATATATATCGGTGGTATAATGGTTAGTGGCGCCTCGGTGGTGTAGTGGTTAGCGTCGCTGACTACGAAGCCATCGGCACCGGGTTCGAGACCTGGTGACGGCAGCCAGCGCGCAGCAAAATCCAGCTGTTCATCCTTCCAACAATAAAGAAAGTGGTTGGTAGATAAAGGGTTACCCTGGGTGGCCTAGTGGTTAAGACGGTGGGCTGCTGGTGGGGCGTGGTTCGGATTCCACGTTAAACTGTAGGTCTAAGGTGGAGTGAAAAGCTTGACCTTCGTCAGAATGAACAATTCGGGAGGAAGCTAACGAAAGGTTTTATTATATATATATATTTATATATATGTGTGTGTGCAGA
>JAJOZX010007075.1:220000-223571 GCA_023014485.1 Bathynomus jamesi
AGCGCCAATCATTTGCATCGTAAGACTCAACCCCCATCTTCTTTAACAAACCAACTATGTCGCAGCAATATACTAAACTATCCTCTGTTCTAAAATATTTAACAAATTCTTCTTCTCTTTTTCTGTAAAATGAAATGTATGTGTTTGAAGTAAGCAAGTTTTTCTCTTTAAGTCTTGAAGCTAAAATTTCCGCAGCCTTTTTTGGCAAATTTAGATCCCTTACAAGATCATTCAACTCGGCCTGGTTAAACTTTTGCGGATCGTTTTGACTTTCAAATACGCTGGGGTCAAAATCGGTGTCTGACTCCTCAAAGTGCATAACAATATTTTCAGGAACATCTTCAACTAATTCTTGAATTGGCAGACCCTTAAATTTTGGAATGGGGATCTCATTTGAATGTAGCACAGGTCGTATCGCGGTGTCGAAATTTGGGTACTCGATACAATGTTTATTTTTCTTAGTGAAGCCCGAAGTCTTGACAAAGCAAAGGTAGCAATCGGTCTCGTGGTTAGTAGGCTCTCGCCACACCTGATATGGAAAAAAAATTGTAAAGCGTTAACAAAAGCGACGAGAGACTTGTTTTTATGAATTTTATCAAAAGTTATCACCCAAACATTTAACATTTCTATGTGTTTCAACCTTATGCAATATTTGAGATTCTTATAAACATTTTCTGTAAATTTTTGTTTATGTACCTAAGTTACAATTACATTTAGGTAAGTTACAGTATACTAGTGATTAAATTACGTAGTTTTATGAAATCATAAACTTACCATCGGAACTCCAAAAGGTATTTTTGAATCCGAACCCTTCGTCCAATGTCGCAGTCTTTCAATGCATATAGTGCAGGCTTTATGTGGAGCCCACGATTTATCTTGGTCCCCCAGTTTTATGCCAAAATAAGCTAAGTAAGATCTTTTACGAAGTCAGTTATATTTGCTCGTTGATGTGGAAGTGTAAAATTTCCACATATATAACAGAAGGAATCAGGGTTGTTTTTGCATTTGAACTTTCTAGTGCTTGATGACATATTGCTTGATTGTTCTGCAATTTGTAAAGGTATTTAAAGCCCTTAATTCATATAAATTTAAGAAAATCTGAAATATAAACACAAAAATTAGTTTAAATAGGTACTTATTATGAAATAGGTACTTACAATCTATGAAATTAAACTAGAAACACGGATGAGTAGGTACAATATAAATTACGTCTAATTAAATCAATTATATTAAATCACGATGACAAAATTACTCACTAAATCATATGCCAATTCAAAATTATGTTAATGCCCAAACTTAATTAACTAACTCAACTGACTGACTGACTGACTGACTGATTGAATTGACTGATTAACTCTGGAAACGAGTCGCTTTTATATATTTTAGTTGTCCCTCTAGAATACTCTACAGAGAACAGGAACGCTCGAGAAAATTTTAGAATTCTATGATATTTTTAGCTTAATTTACTAATATTAAAATGGGTTAAAAATGACAAAATTAAAATATTTTTAGGGTGTTACATATAAAAATATACATAATACAACAATACCATAACAATAGGTACAAATACCTAGATAAAAACCTAGTTGCATAATGTGTAACTGCAAAAAGACTTAGCGAGTATTGAGAAAAAAACCTTTTTATGAATACGACGAAAGGGGAGGGGAGTTGAGCAAAATCAGGACCTGATAGAGCAAAACCGAGTAAAAATTCGTGCTCAGCGCACCCAAATTACCTAGAACTAACTGTCAAATCTAATTCAATAGACAAAAAGTTGAAATTTGTTCCCCAGTGTAATGTTCGGACACACTGGAATTTCTAAAAAACATGTCAAACCTTGGTATCAGAAAAAACTTAATGAGATTCTCTGTAAAATGGGACAACACTGGAATTTCTACACTTCATGGTTGACTTTTAATAACAGCCAAAAATTGTACAGATAATTCTCGGACCCCTGTAGATTTCTGAGTCTCTTTGTTTCTTCCGCAACTCTCTGTTCAACCTCTTCTCTTCGTCCTTGATCAGTTTCAATCTCTGGTGTTTGTCAGCGAAGATCTCGTTCGTTAATTTGGTAGAAAATCAGCAATTAAAAGTCGAAGGATTCCATTTTCTCTCGTCTAAAACGAAGGATGAAGAACGTTTCGTGAAGGCAAACCTTTTGCGCGTCCTTTCTCTGCACTTTGTTCCACCTTAACATGGACGAACGACAGCAGCTGCCATCTCTTTATTTATTTCAAGGCTTATTTTCCCTTTATATATATATATATATATATATATATATATATATATATATGTGTGTGTGTGTGTGTGTGTGTGTAATTATTGGTCAGAAAGGGGGTGGTCAACGATGATGTTATGTGGGAAACTAACCACGATTACAGATAAATTTCAGCACTTTATATGCAATCGATCTGGATAGACAGAAACTGGCACAACGCTCAGGCCAACTCCTATATTATTATTATTTTTTACCAGCACCATCGGGATTCGAACCACCGACATGAGTGTCTTCATTTCACTTATAAGGAAACGGTGTTGTTACCCACTGAGCTACGGACGCTGATGTACTTCATATGAGGCCCTCCTAGGAAGAAGTGGATAAACGACAAAAGTAAAAAACGTCACAAAACCTAGTTAAAGTTGTACTAAATTTGAAAGTGACGTAACTTTTGAACTTTTGAACTTTTGAAAATATTTCGACGAATATCTTCAGAAGTTCAAAAGTTACGTCACTCTCAAATTTGGTCAAACTTTAACTGCGCTTTCTGGCGCTTTTTACTTTTGTCGTTTAGCCACTTCTTCCTAGGAGGGCCTCATATGTAGGTTATTAACTCTATATATATACACACACACAGATACATATATATTATATATAGATATATATATATATATATACATATATATATATATATATATATATATATATATATATATATATATATATATATATATATATATATAATCTATATATATATATATATATATATATATTATACATATATATTATATATATATATATTAATATATATATATATATATATATACTATATATAAAATGTATTAGTGAAACGGGTTTCTCATTTGTAGGGAGATACGCGCGATAGTGTTTGTGAGCAAATATTTCCATTACCGAAGTAAGACTTTGTGGTCCAAAAACTACACATGTGGATGATATTTTAGACGGAAAGAGCTGGTAATATATGTTCATAAATACCAAAAGCTTAGGGGAGTATGTGCTATGCGTACGCGTGCCCGTGCGCGTGTATATATATATATTATATATATATATTATATATATATATATCAGCAAACAACCACAGGGAAAAGGAAACACAAAGTCCGCGCTTTCGTGATATATTCACATTATTAAGGAGGAAACAGAAAATAGACGGAGATTACAAAGTAAATGAGTTAAATAGACAAGCAAAAAATTCACAATCGGCACCTCAAATTAAAGGCCTTAAAGCCCTCTAAAGATTTTTTCAATTGATAACATAATCTGTAGGCTGCTAAATTACAAATTTAAAAGAAAGTATACTGTGGTTGTTTGCTGATTAATAAGGTCACGTGT
>JAJOZX010007076.1:0-238123 GCA_023014485.1 Bathynomus jamesi
GTCACCCCATATCCCGGCCCCACACATCACTTTACCGGCACCTTGCATCTTCGTCGGACTCAGCCAGTTAGGGTTAGCATTACTCCAATAACGTATGTTTTTGCCGATTAACCTCTCCATGACGTAAAAATTTGCTTCATCAGTAAACAAGATCTTAGTTGAAAAGTTTGCATCCCTCGTTCACTTTGGTTAATGCCCTTCACAGAATTCCATCCGTCTATCCGGGTCGTCTTCACTCAAATGCTGTGCCATATGCAATTTGTATGGATGCCATTTGTTTGCTTTCAAAATACGCCTGATACTCGATCTGCTGACCCACTTTCTGCAGACAACCGTCGTGTACTTTTCTGGGACTCCGTGTAAGCGCTGTAAGTATCGTAGCTGTTGTCTCTTCATCGGTGGCTGTACGTCTTGGACCACTTCGCGGTTGATCTGCAACATTTCCAGTTTTCTGAAACTTGTTAATAAGTTTTGCCACAGTGGTCTGTGTGATGTTCGTTCCATGTTTTCTGTTAAAGTTCATTGCAACCATGCGACTGCTTCCCGACCCAGCCATCAGTATGATTTCAATTCGTTGCTCTTTCGTCAAACGCATATTCTTAGGGTATCTGAAACATAAAACAAACGTTTAAATTTTCCTATGTATGGAAACTTACGGCCCACCCTGTATATATATATATATATATATATATATTATATATATATATATAGAAAAGAAAATTTTTATTAACCAAGGTCTATAATTCTCTGCCTATAAAGCATAACTGAATAAACGTCTTATTCTTTGCCTGACATACAGGATGTTCTAGTTACCTAGTAAACTTTTATATGAACACAATATCTAAGCAAAAATTACGCGATTTTAACAATTATATTTCAAATACAGCAACAATTAGAAAATCAACAATAATTGTTTATTTTAGACGTTGTCTCTTCCTTCAACTTGAACACATTGTTCACAACATCCGACTACTGATCGACACAAACTTCACTAGGTAATTTTAGAACAGCCTGTATATTGAAAGAGGCACGGTTCATCCAAATAATGATGGGGTTATTTAACCTTCTTCACAATATTAACAGTCGTATGACGGAGGGGAACCTACGGCTTTACGTGGGATCCGAACCAAGGGTCGCTATATAGTCTGGATGCGAAAGACGGTCTCCCATCCAACTACTATCCGACCCAATGGCGCTTAACTTCACTGATCAACAGGAAGCGATGTTACGACATTGGCTACAACGTAGTCCTCGTTACAACCAACGGTTACATCTACGTTCAGCTTCGCTAAAAACATCATCAGATCGCCTTACCCTAAGGCTACTTTTTATTCTAAATGAAGGCCCTACCAAGGAATGGAAGGAAAATCTTTGCTTAAACTGTTTATACATTAAACTCGAAAAAAAATATAAAAACTTAAGTGAAGCCAAATTGCCACTTACATGTACTTACAGTATTCTATTAATGGGAAATGACCACTTCCGTTTTAACTATGATCATGCAAAAGAAATTATTATTATACAGGGTGTCCCATAAGTCCGGTTTCATAGGAAAATTTATTTCAAATCAAATTCGCAAAAGTAATACATTAGAACTAAAACAAATGTTCAAATTGGTGTCTTGTTTCGGCACCTTTTATTGTTGCAGGTAGAATAATACGCAATGGCCAATATGGAAGCGAATTATACTCGTGAGGCGGCCTCCTTTTCCTCACGAATGTAACCCGCTTCCATATTAGCCATTAAGCGTTATTCTACCTGGGAAAAAAAAAAAAAAAAAAAAAAAAAAGTCCCAAAACAAGGCATCAATTTGAACATTTTAGTTCTAATGTATTACTTTTGTAAATTTACTTTAAAATAAATTTTCCTACGAGACATGACTCATGGGACACCCTGTATAACAAATAAATAATATAAAGTTCAACTGAGTGAATGTATCCAAAATGTTTCATACATTTTTCTTACACATTTTTAGGAAATTTGTTTTATAACAAATACCATGAAGAGAACAATTCAAAAAAGGTACAAAGGAAATGTACTGAAAGTGAAAGTAATTTTTCAAACTAATTTTATCTTCAATTTACTGTGGATCATATATAAAAATAAGCCAAAGTATCGTACATAAAAATTGTTGTTACCAAGTTTTGAGTCAAGTAAGTTAATCCATTAAAAGAACTGAGAGTTGAAATTGGGGAAATTGTAACCTACTTCTTGAGGATGATCAACCGTAGTAATCTTTAACTGATTCCACGAGTCAGACTGTGGTTGCTGCTGAACCATCTGTCCTTGGTTTTCGATGGTGATAACTTGACCGTCCGAGTAGGGCTGCTGTTGGGATCCATAAATAGGAGCATCCGTTATCAATGTTTCATGCTGTTGCTGTTGCATTTGTTGATGTTTTTCCACCTGCTCCGCGTGATCATTGCGAATGTGCTCCAAAACCTGGGTCCTCTTTGCGTACACACACCCACATTCTTCGCACTGGAAGACGGGTTTATTGCCAGTGTGAAGTTTCATGTGCGCGTTCAGTAAATGTTCAGAATTGAACTTTCTTCCACAGACGTTACAACTGATCATGGAGAGAGGAATTGGAGATGATTCCACAACTTTTTCAGCATGATAGACTTCAACATGTTTCTGAAGTGCGTTGACTGTGCCATAAACTTTGAAACATTTTGAACAAGTAAATCCCTCAAAAGACGGAGGTTGACTGCTTGGTGTTTGTACTTCTGGGGAGATCTCCAAAGGTGATTTTTCTTTCAATGTGTTGACATGCTTCTTCTTCATATGGTCTTCTAGCTTGAAACTGGAGAAAAAGACTTTCTTGCATTCGAGACAAATAGATAAGTTATTGTTCTCTCGTTGTTCATATGTATGATTCGAAATGTGTGCGTGGAAAGCAGATACCAAATTGCATGAGAAATTACAAACTGGACATTTGAAATGTTCCTTTTCACTGTGGTTTTGATTTAATTTGTGAATCAAAAGGTAATCATTAGTATAAAAGTAAGAATGGCATATGGTGCATACAAAATTTAACTGCTTCACTGTGTTTATCTGATGCGTCAACTTCAAATGTTTCTTATATTCATTCATAGTTTGGAGAGATAACTCACAATAGCAACAGCTAAAGGGTTTAATCAAACGATGGACATTCATATGCTCAAACAGCTTTTCATTTGAAGGAAATATGTTATGACATTCTGAGCATTTAAAATTCTTCCTAGAATGGACGCACAAGCTTCTATGATTTAACAAAGCTTCCTTACTTGATAATTTCATGTTGCAATCATCACACTCTTCATTCAGAGGTCCCAAGTGATCATTCATATGAACAAAGAGAGATAACATACTCTTTGCTTGAAAACCACAGACTTCACACTCTTTACGAAGCATATTGCTTGACTTTGAATATTTCTTGACAGAGATCATCTTCTCAAATTCTTCTTCACTTACTTTAATGGATGGCTTTTTATCTTTAAAGATTTCAGTGTTCTCTTCAATGATTTTGAGTTGCTTTATGACATTATCTTCATTTTCTGCTATCATGCTATTGGTAAGTTTTCTTTTGGTACCAGATACGAATTCCGAAGGAGTCTGAGTGAACAAGCTTTTAATATTTTCACTGATGTTAATCGTATGTATTGGTCCGTATCGTTGTTTGATGAATCGTTGGGACACCTTAAAAAAGAAAATAAATTTTAACATTAAAGTTATTATTTACAGGATTAAGCCAACTAATCAACGAACAAAAACTCAGTCATTACATAATATTGTGGAGAGTAGAATGTGCGAGAGATCGTTATTAAATAACCTTTTTTATATCTTAAATTGAACACCCTTTATTAATACTAAAATAAATACAGTGGTCTTACAATTCACAATGACGTAAAAAACTGAAGCTGGACTATTTATTCTCTTTAATTTGGCCCTTAGGCTTTACTGGGCTCTTATTAAAAATAAAACTAACTTTAACTATCCAAAGCTTTTGATTCATTAGAACACATACATCTAACCCAAAAATTAGCTCATTATGGTGTAAGAGATGCGTCTTTAGGCTGGTTCAAATCTTATTCAAATACAGACAGCAATACAGCAATACGGTGAATCAGACTTTCCACCAATTACACATGGAGTGCCACAGAGCTCGACACAGGGAACTCTCCTATACCTGTGTTGTCAATGATTTTCCTGTTACAACGCGATCATTATTCAATATCAAGGGCAGAGCTAGGGGGGAGGGGGTCGGCGACTTCTGGACCCCAACTCAATTTCTTGCAAGTGCCCATTTTTTAAGCAGGAAAAAATAAAAGCAATTTTTATTTTGCATCATATTTGAATGAGACTGATCTAATAAAACAATACAACTGATTTTACACTCACTCATTGGTGATCTGTTTTAAGAAAAAATTATACATACTACTGTGCCCTTTTTATTTTTAGAGGGTGTCCTTTTTTCTTCGGACCCCCCTTACTGAAATGCCTAGATCCGCCCTTGAATATGCAGATGACGACACGACACTTCTCATATCTGATAACTTGGGATTAAAAAAAAAAAAAAAAACCCTCTATAACTGGCCGAATGCAAATAAATTATGGTTAAATCTATCAGACTTCATATATGATTATATAAAACAGAAAATATAAACTTGAGTATACATACAGATAATACTATAAATAAAACAGTATCAGAGACCAAAGTACTAGTATTTGGTGTAATTTTAAAAGAAAAAACTTTCAAAGGGTACCTTGAACACATTAAATAAACTGTCGCGTTCATGTATATCTTGCATAAATTAAAATACATTCCAAAATATATACTTTCTCAATCTATACTACACCCTTGCATACCATATAACATAGCAGTTTGGAGAAATACAAGTTACTATTATTTATCCATTAAATGTATTGCGTAAAAAAAATTATCCAAATCATAGAATGCCAAAATTATCCAAGAACACAAACCATATGTTCAAATCCCTAAAACTTCTTAAGCTTAATGACCTGCACAAGCTGAATATCTGCTAACACATTCATAAAATATTCTATACGGAAACTCCTGTGTTACTTGGAAAAATCGTCCCAGCAACCAAATGAAGGAGTTGACATTTGGAATGATCTGGAAACAAATTAAAAGCGAACGCTTCTTATAGAAATTTTTGTATTCAATTAAAGAAAATTTCTAGGAAAGATTACATAAATTAAATCTACATTTGTTGGAAAGGAGAGAGAGTTATACCATAATTTACACATGGGAAATAGTTCCTATCTCCAAACTGAATCCTATAACCATCCAGACAACACTGGAAAATAGGAAAGGAAGAATGTGTTGTGTTCCCAAACTAAAAACTAAACAAAGAAGGTTCTTAACTTAAAGGAAAATAGTTTTGTTGTCAGAGGGCCAAAACTATTCAACCAGTTACTTGAGGAAATTTGGAACACACGTGTTAATCATATTCATATGGGAATCTTCAAAAGAACACTAGACACCTGACACAGGACAGTCCTAGATGAACCAGGTGTTGCTGGCTATGTGAAATGGAGATCTCAAGAAAGCAAAGCTCTCCTTCACTGAATCAAATTCTGGAGGTAGGGTCATGAGCCTGAGCTCCACAAGATGAGATTGACACACACAAATCCTTCCATAGGAGTATCTTACTCCTGAGGAATCATGCACTTGGGACCTAAACAACCAGGAATGTCTGCAATGCAAACTCACAAGAAGCACACCTAAAGGGATAATGGATTGGACTGTTCATTGGATTATAACAAAGGATTGTTGCTTTCAGTGGTGGTTAACTGAACCACATATGGAAGCCTCACTACAGTACTAGGTTTATCCTCCATGTCAGTGGTATTTAACCGATAGGTAATAAGCTTGTGCCAGTCCAAAAAAAGGCTGAGCTATGGTTCCACTAAAATTTTATTATTCTTCCCTAATTTTCCTTTTAAAAATGGGAAGGGGATAACTGTGGTTTTGTTGGCTAGCTCAAGGGGTTAACTGCGAAAAAGGTTAAATACCACTGATGCTGTGAGGTGCTCATACCCAGAATGGGTGTATAGGAGGAGCAGTCCTTTGGGAAACAATTAAACCTTTGTGTTCTCTTAAAGGGTTAATCTATAACCAAAATAAATAAATAAATAAAATAAATAAATAAAAATAAATAAAATAAAATAAAATAAATAAAATAAATAAAATAATATATATATATATATATATATATATATATATATATATATATATATATATATATATATATATATATATATTAGCATGCAGCAATATCTATACCAAATATATGGTGTACATACCACACCTAAGTTATAAAAAAGTGACCACTTTGAGAGGGAGTCAAGTTTGAGAGTCAAAAATGTAAGAGAACTTACCTCTTGTGGAGCAAAAAGGTTCAATGATGGATCCAAAAGTTCCTTTAACTTTTTGTGTAAAACATCACATGGTCGGCAGAGAACAGAGGGGCCATAAACCACAACAGAGCCTCTTTTCATCTTTGTGTTTTCAAAACTGTCAGAGTCTCTAATGATTGCTTTACACTTCCTATCATGAATCCCCTCAAATGGAAGCACTGTCAAATAGCAATTTTCCTTCAAGTGTAGTCTTAGCATTTCATTTTGATCTGCTTGTTGGAGGAAGTTTTCCTTGTAGAGACCAATGCAGATGTATTTGTCTTTAGCAAGACATTTCAACATATCATTGATGTCACCTTTGGATAAGACTGGACCAGATTTAATTAATCTCCCAACGCATCTGAGGTAATAAGTAAGTTCATAAGCCTCATCCTTTTTCTTTGACACAACCTTCAAGACAATATCTGGAATAACTTCCCCATTCACTTGAAACATATTGAATGCCCTTTTAATTTCAAGCCATTTTTCTTCATCCATTTCAAACTCAAATTCAATCAAATAATTGTCACTTCTCACCAGGGTTGTTAAATAATTCCAAATATCTTCAACAAACTCCTTGCTTCCAACGGGATTGTTTGATTCCTCTAATTCATCCTCATTTGGTTCAAAAGCCTCTAAATTTTGAGCAGTAGAGGAGAGACTACAACCCAAAAGTTTTAAAGTATCTTCCACAAAAGGATTCTCAACCAAAATTTCATCAACAAAATCCATACCTACTTTTTTAATCTCTGAAAAACAAACATTGCCTCTGTGTGCCCAATTAATGTAATTTTGGCGGTAATAATTAACCAACTTGGGTTTCCCCTTATCCTTTTTAGGAATAAGTTTTTTGAGTGGCTGTTTCTTATCATTCAGCAAAACTGATTGGTACACAACCTTATCCACCCTTGGGTATAAAGTAACCAGAGTCACAGGGGTTACTGAACCATCAGTTGTTGTGAAAACTTTTTGAATTTTTGTGTTGAAAGGTGGTTTAACATCTGCAAGTTTCTGGAATGCAGACATGGCTTTTTTCAAAACTTTGTATTTTTCCCCATGTCCGAGATTTAAAACCATATATCCTTCTTCTTTAGTAGTTTCATTGGATGGATCACAGGCAGGGATAATTCCAGGTGTTTGTGACATTAGAATTTTCAGCTCGTGTTCATTTACTGGATTTCCATCATTATCTGTTGCTTGAATTTCAACATGTTGAAGTTTGGCTTGTATTGCTTCTTTTATGACACCCTTTTCTCTCACTTTAATTTTTTCAGAAATTATTCTAAGTGGTCCATAGTAATTACTTTTCAATCGGTAGTTATCAATTAGAGATTTCTTTACAGACACAGTCTTCTCTTGGTCTTGATAAGTAATTTCTTCATTATTATCTTCTGAACCAGCTAATTCATTCATCTTCTCGACATCCAAAGTAATGGTCTCTCCATCTGTTGGAGACTTGTACTTGTAGACTACCTCATCAGCTGGTGAAAAACAAATGGGGAATAAAAAGTGTTACATTAACAGATTTTATACTTAATTAAAAGTTGGGATAAAAGCAATATGATGAGGCATCTAAAAAGTATTAAGTCATTAAGAAAAACATAAGATTTAAATAAAACCTTACTTGAATTTTGAGGTTCATGAGTTGTACCAGGGTGATATATCCTCATTTCAAGACATGGAAGTTGAGAGATGTCTTCATTGAGAGATCCTTCCATAAACACATCTTTCTCTTTTTTTACTTTGGGCTTTTCAGAGGACTCTGCTGCTTTTTGTTTTGATGATGATGTTGATGATTTCCCTAATAATTACAATATTGAAATTTCATTTGCTTGATCTTTTCAACAAACTTCTAAAACTTACTTTAAATAAGATTTACTTATGAACACTTCCTACACTTTTTTTCTTTTTAGCTAATCCTAAATATATATATATCTCAGCTTACAATTTACACCATAAACTCTTCTTTCACTACAGTAAACAGAAACTTGATTGATTGAATAACCTTTATTAATAATAAAATAAATACAGTGGTTTTACAATCTACATTGTGAAGCTGGATTATTTATTTTATTTCATTTGGCCCTTAAGTTTTAGGCTTTACTGGGCTCTTATGGCAAAATATCACACAAAGTTGAATAACTTAAATTACTGTATATAGTAGCTAACTACATAACATTAAAACATACTACCTTATATATATATATATATATGCCTAAAGCAATAAGTATAAAGGAAACATACCACTTTGTGCCTTTGGTTTTGCCATATTTTAATGATTTTAATTTAATTGCCTAGTGTATTGAGTCATCCAATTTTGGAATTTTGTTGACACTCTTAAATGAAAGTATCTGAAAGTCAAGAGAAAGTCAAACTTCAGATAAAGAAAGCTGATGCATTGGATTATTGAAACTCGGTACATAGTATTCTACAAAACTTGACATCAAGTCTACAAATTATACTGTCAGTATACCATATACAGGGTTATCTAAGTGTTATCTTTACAATTTCAATTTGTAAAGATAATTTATGAACACACTGTAAGGGGTTCTAAAAAACCTTAGCCCCCCCCATTTGCAACTTACATGTTTACTTATATCGAAATAGTTTTTAGTGATTATAAAAATATATAAAATTCTTTATTGCAGGTATTAAAATTACTCTAGCTGATAAAGTGATAATATAATGGCTTCTCAATTAATTGGTGATTCAGTGGGGCAACGTGTGATAGATCACATACGAGCAATAACATTTCAGGAAGCTCGTGATGCTGGAGCCACCTTTATAACACGTTCATAGGTTGCCAAAAAGTTGTGAAGAAGTGAGGACTTCAAAAGAAATTGGACTAAAACTTTGGATGAATGCGAAATGGATACAACCAAATCTGGGTGCCCAAATTTGCCTCTCTCTCAAGAAACAAAGGACATCATTGAAAGCAGTACGTGTAAGCAGAAAAACAGCTGTGCTAAACTTTCTAGAGAGATCGAAGTGTTGAGAGGAAGATCATTAGACTGTATTGTCATAGGCAAGGTTTAAAGCAGTGATGCACAAACCCTGGCCCGTGGGCCAAATGTGTCTCCCACAGGTCTTTTCAATTCAATGAAAAAGTTAGAATATAAAAGTGACCCAATTTATGACTTAGATGGAAAGTAGGCTAATACATTTAGTTATTTTCTTTGCTTGGCCCTCACATCAAAAAAGTTTGTGCACCACTGGTTTAAAGCCTTGGCATGAACTTCCAAAGCCAAGAAAAACTTAACATCGATGACAGAATGTGGTTTGCCCATTATCTTAAAAATTGGGATGTGGATGATTTCATGTATTTAGCTGTCTCCGATGAATTTTTTGTTCACATAACACATCAGCCTAACTACCAAAATGATCAAGTGTGGGCCACAACACCAGATGAAATCGATGACAATGAACATTATCGCGAATTATTAAAAAGTCCAGACTGTGTTGGTGTGTTTGTTTTGTTCACTGCAAAGAAGCTCATGTGGGTGCTGAAGCCAAATGGTCAGAGTTGGGATGGACAGTATTTTCATGATATTATTCTATCCCAGCATGTCATTCCTTTTCTAAGAAACCCTTGGAAACAATGTTATGGATGTTGATCAGGTCACACCTCTGCATGATAAGGCCCCCTGTTTTAAGGCATTAGCCACTCAACAGTTGTTGCAGAACCATGAGATCGATTTCTTTGGAAATGAAGAATGGCCAGGAAATTCTCCCGACCTGAACGTCTGTGAACACATTGGATCAGTTATAAAGGACAAGGTTGAATGTCTCTTGTTTCAAGAACCTGCAGCAAATCGATTTTCGAAGGATACAATGATGCAGCACATTGAAACTGTTTTAGCAAATTTGCGCAACAATCAAGATCTATTCACGTCACTTTTGGCAAGCTACCCAAAGCGAATTCAGGCTGTTTTGGAAGCCAATTGCAGGAACACCAAGTTTTAATTGTTTCTCATTAAATGCAGGATTAAATTCTCTTTGTTAAGGTATGTTTAGTTTTACTGTACCTCTAATGGTTTAGGCCATGGGCGGGGCTAAGGTTTATTAGAGCCCTGTGTGTGTATATATATATATATATATATATATATATATATATATATATATATGTGTGTGTGTGTGTGTGTGTGTGTGTGTGTGTGTGTGTGTGTGTGTGTGTGTGGTGTGTGTAAAAATGAACAATGAATAATTCCTATATAATCATTATATGGATCCTTATATTCATTCAGTCCTTGTGTTTGTATAGGTTTTATGTTAGAATGTTCATTTTTACATGATGAACCAAAGTTGCCTGATGCAATTTTGGATAGAATTTCGATTTTTGCTTTCTATTTTTTTTTCCAGTGTCACAACCATGAGACCTACCATTTCTATGGTTTAGTCGTATCTATATTTCATTTGTTAGAGAATTTATTATAATTAATTATGGTTGTCTGCATCTAACCCTTCCCTAAATTTTTATTAGATTATCATACATTGCATGTTGGCATGATTTGAACCCTTGTTTATACTTCTTTATTCATTACTGTATTTCTCTAAATGGGTCATTCTCTGTCAGATCAACCAGTGCCTAACACCCTCATCTCTCAGATTTTGCTGAAATTTGGTTTATAGGGAGTTTGTGGGCCCTGAATCCATTTCTGAAATTATAAGGTCAATCCAACCAACGGTTCAAGATATGACCTCGGGAAATTTGAGGTCACTTGCGAGGTCACTAACATTTGGCGACCCATAACTTGGGTAATAATGGTCACAATTTATAAAATTATATATATTTAGAATCAGAAAACGACAAGGAATCCAAATATGCAAGTTTTAGAACTCTAGGTTGAAAAATAAAAAAGTTACACTGTAACCAAAATTTGAGGTCACGATTTGACCTCTGGGGTATCAAATGAGAATTTTTTTTTTAAATGTAAAAATTGAAGGCATAGGCATTGGCTATTAGAATCAGCAAAAAAAAGTTTGTTTATGTTAGTATTTTTCATGTAACTAACATAAGAACACCATATTCATAAGTTGTGCGTCAATTCTACCTATTTTTTCACACAAGCTCATAATTTGACCTATAGAAATTAAAATTACATTTTTTTATAGATATAAAAACAAAGGCAAAAAATGTAAAATTGTATTTCACTGCTAATCTACACTGGCAATAATAGTTATAATAGTGAAAGGGGAAGACCTACTTAGAGGATTCATGTGCTAGCCTAATACAATTTTTGCATGTTCGATGCTCTCATCAATTTCTTTTTGTGGAAAAATGTATTGAATTCTGCTGCCTCCTCTTAGGGTAGGACAACTCATTACAGTTAATATATGTCCTGGGCACTGCACATGAATCCTTGTTTGATGGATAATAATATGCACTTGATCCTGATGACCCAGAGGGATGTAGAAAGTTCACAGTGAAATCATCAAACTCTTCACAATATTCCTCCACAATTCCATACCAAACTTGCATGTCATAAATGCAGCCAACATACTCTCCTGGTTTGACACATTTTAGGTTACCAAGCATTGCAGGTTCATTAGTAAAATGACTTTTCCTTATTCTTTTCTTTTCTCCAATGCCACTTGAAATGGGATACACCATCAGTTCTTCCTTGTTTAGGGGAACAAATCTATGATATTTCTGAGTTCCAGGAATAGCCCTACTATCTTTGAATCTATGTTCCAACCGTTCTTCTGCATCTTTCAAATCAGCTGTAGTTACAAAGAAAAAATTTTTCTTGCTCAAATTTTCTTCATAAAGAAACACGTGTTCTGGTGTAAGAATTTGCCTCTCTGTAGTTCTCTGCAAACTGGCACGAGCAGTAGCTCTTTTCACTGTTCCTCCAATCCCATCACATGCATTTTTGCCATGGGATGTAGCAAAGAAGTGCCATTCACAAGACAGACCAAAATCCTCTTCATGGTAAGAGAGATTTGTGAAGTTGTATCTGTTCTTATATTGGCCAGCACATCCATCTGAGAAATAGTGCACCTTCTTCAATTGTGGGCATCTGAATTTAACATATGTCATAAGCTTCAATATGAATGAGTAAACCATTATAGTGTTGTGTTTTAGTGATGCAGATAAGAAACAGACACTAAAATGGCTAAGTTCCTGGTTTACAGATGATCTATAATAGATGACAAAAGGGTGAACTGTACACTGTGAATTGTCCCAGTGAAACCCTTGGGCAGCATCCTGGACAATGAAAGAATAATTCTCAGAGAAATCACCTACTATAACTACCTCGCTCTGAGGTGGTAGTGTTTCTTTAAACTGCTTGAAGTACTGTGATTGTTGCTGAGCAACAAAGTGATGACGAACCATGCAGGATATTTTCATGCTTAGGGATGATAAATATTCATGAAGTGGCTCCACCTTATCAACCATTGTACAATGGTCAACAGTCACCCATTGCTTGTAAGATATTTCATTTGGAGCTGATTTCACACTGTCAAGTAACTCAAGAAAATCCAGGACACCCTCTTCTCTTGGGCAATCATTGCAAAGTTGCATCATGCAAGTCTCTCTTTCTGTACTGCAGACACTGTAATCCATAAGATCCTTGTATGAAAGACCTCTTTCTCCCAATGCTGCCAGCTGCAATTTTGGATTTTGATGGTATGTGCAGACACAGACAGAATGAGTCCCACCACTACCGGCAAGCACACAATATGATGGCCGTAATTTTGCAAATGTGGAAAATCCTGTTTTGGGATTCTTTCATCATTTTTATATAGTTCAAACATCTCTCTTAAATTCCCGAGGACCAATCGTTTTTGCACCTTCATTGCACCTTCAGCACTGATAACTTTCACGCAATCCTTTTGGCCAGGACACATACGACTAACCTCTTCTGACTCATAGAATCTTCTAACTATATCTTGTGTTCTTCAGATATCACTTTTCCTTTGCTCATTAGTGGAATCTTCGGAAGGATTCCATGTTCTGATTTAAGTGAACGGCTTCTTTTCACCATGTATGTTGTAGTTTGAAAGAAACTAGCTGTTTTTTCAATTGTGTATGGTGAGTGTCAATATTTGTAGTTTGTGATGGTGACATTTGCTCTCCAGGAATGACTGTTTCAATTCATTCATTAATTTGTCTAGATGTTTTTCAGATTTAGTTTCAGGTTTTGAAGTATCACTTACCTCCTCGGTAATTTGAACACCATAACTGAGTTCTAGCCTCTCCTTCAGGTGTTTCTGAGCAGATGATAGCTTACCACGAGCCTTGCGCTTTTTCTGGCTTAATGACAGCCCTTCTGAAAAGAACAGAAAAAAAGGTTTCACACACCTGAATATTAGTAATTAAATATTATAGTACCTTAAATGCTATATAATTGGCTATATAGTAGATCAAACAGACCTTGTAGTAAAGTATAAGTTATTATATTAATTTATTACTTACTTTTTTTAACTGGTGTTTGGTCCAGAAATGCTAGAACTGGTTCAACTGAAGTTGAAGGATTTTCCTTTATCAAGCAATCACTGTCATTGTCCAGATCTTGAATTGAAGAGATGTTACTCAAGCCACTGATAGTAGATGATTCATTTGAATCCTGCTCAGACTCGTTGTTTTCAGTGGTACTAAGTATAGTGGGGTTTTTCATTATCAGTGTCCAGCAGTTCACACACAACAATGAGTCTTTTTTCACTCTTCCAGCACATTTTTCAACAAGTACATCAGTCACTTTTCTAAGATTGATTGTTATGCGTTTCTTGTGTTTTTGAATAGGGTCCTGGCAGTATTTCAAGTGCCGAACCATTGTATTTTGATCTGTAAAGATATAGGATTTACAATTAGGTAATATATATTTTTTTGAAAATATAGCTATACACACTTAATATTTTAGGCCTTGATAGTCTCTGAGGCTCATTAAAACACCATACCCACCAGCCACCCACAGTGCTGGCTGGAACTGTACTAACCTGTAGACAAGGAATTTTGCAACTATCTGTGTTGATTCTGCACTTAGACAAGTAGCAACATGTTTCAACAGGTTTGTTTAGGCTACATGTGAGCTTAGTCTTCCCCTTTCACTATTATAACTATTATTGCCAGTGTAGATTAGCAGTGAAATACAATTTTTATTAAATTCTTGGAGCTTGAAGTCAAATTGATAGCTAAGATATAAAAATTCCTTGAAATGACAAGCAATTTATAAATATGGTGTTCACTTATAAGTTAGTTACATGAAAAGTACCAACATAAACAAACTTTTTATGATTGTTTCTATTAGTCAAGAACTCTGACTTTGTTTTTTATATCTATAAAAAATGTAATTTTAATTTCTATAGGTCAAATTATGAGCTTAAGTGTGAAAAAATAGGTAGAATTGACGCACAACTTATGAATATGGTGTTCACTTATATGTTAGTTACATGAAAAACACTAACAAAAACTTTTTTTGCTGATTCTAATAGCCAATGCCTATGCCTTCATTTTTTACATTTAAAAAAAAATTCTCATTTGATACCCCAGAGGTCAAATCGTGACCAAATTTTGGTTACAGTGTAACTTTTTTTTTTTTTCAACCTAGAGTTCTAAAACTTGCATATTTGGATTCCTTGTCATTTTCTGATTCTAAATATATATACTTTTATATAATTATGACAATTATTACCCAAGTTATGGCTCGCCAAATGTTAGTAACCTCGCAAGTGACCTCAAATTGCCCGAGGTCATATCTCTTGAACCGTTGGTCGGATTGACCTTATAATTTCAGAAATGGATTCAGGGCTCACAAACTCCCTACAAACCAAATTTCAGCAAAATATGAGAGATGAGGGTGTTAATGTCAATTTTTTTTGGTTGATCTGACAGAGAATGACCCTAATTCATCTTTTCTAAATTCTCCCAATAATGACACTGTAAGTATGAAGTAAATAACTATGATGTCATAAAGTAACTTAATTCTCTTCACGTTTTCCATACCATGAATACTGAATTACATATTTAGTATGTGGATATCTTTCATATTCAATGTATGGTAAATTCTTTAACAAAAACTTTACACTCTATACATCATTATTTATATGTTGTTCATTCATACATCCATATCTTATCTTGACTTGACTTGACTTGACTTATCTTTTATTACTTGTATTAATTACTCATTCATCAACCTACCTATTGTGCAACTACCAATATGTGTACAATACTTTGTGCATTCGTACATGTCCCCTAATGATCATGATTACGTACATAGTTACGTACATGTAAATACATTCACATGTATTCTTTTTACTTTTAATTATTTCACTTCTCGCAAGATATTCATAAATGCTTATGCAAGTGGTCAAATTCCACTAACCACAGCAAAAGCAAGCGCTTCCGAGATAACATATATATATATATATAAAATGTAATAATGTTTTATATCTCATATGTGCCCATGTACTTTGTGTTATATTCCTAACATCTTAATTGTCTATAACCCCCTCCCCGCGGGTGGTCTTTCTGGGGTGGATCGCCCGCGGGCTCCTGCCTCCATGTGGCGAGGGGGGTCAGCCGTGGCTGGGGGCCCTGCCGGGTCCCCCGCCCGGTTGCGAAGTGGACTTTTAGCATACCCTGCTATTCTACAGCCCCCTCTTTACCCTCTTCCTTGCCCCCTCTGTTTTTTCTGCTTTCTCTGTTCACTTCGCGCGCCCCATGGGCTGCCGGGGCTGGTCGCTGGGGGTCTCGCTCCCATGGCTGGGGCCGGACTAAGTTGGCTGGTAGGGTGCCCAGGCCTGGGACCCTGGGGGGCCTTGGTCTTTGCTGCCGGCGGGGGAGAACTTTCGACGCTGCAAGGGCCCCTTTTGAAACGGGGGTACCTACATGGGACGAGGCACCCATCCCCCGCCGGCGTGCGCTTGGTCCCCTTGGGCCCCGGGTAATCGGTTCCCCGCGGCCCCGGGCGCGAAACAAATTTTTTTTTATGGAAACACTTACAAATCTAATGGACCTCGTTGACGACCCGGCTTGTGCATCTGACCTCCCTCTGACTACCTCTTTGGACCTTGGGTCTGGTAAGGGCAGTCGGCAGCCCTCGCCCACCCCGTCTGCTCTTCTTGCCGACACCTCCTCTCCCTCTCTTCCCCAGGCTCGTGGCGCCGCTGCCCGACCCCCGCCAGTGGCGGATGGACCTGCAGTGGACCCCCGACCCCTGGATCCCCCCATATTCCACGTCCCAATAGGGACCCACCTGCTTTTTCGCCCTCAGGTGGGAAGCCCGCGGCCCCGGTCGCCTCCCACTCCGGTCGGGCCTCATCGCCCCCGGCCCCCGGGGGACCCGACGTCGCCGTCCGCCTTTCTCGTCTCCCCGTCCCCTCGAAGTACCGGTGGTGTTTGGCCCGACGTCTTCGCTCGGCCTTAGGACGGTGGACAAGTTCCTCGTCCTCCGCCCCTCCCCACTAACCATGAACGCCTCTTTCGAGCGATCCATGGGGTGACGGGGACGGCTCGTTTTGACCTTCGGCCTCAGAGGGATGGCTCCATTCTGATAAGGTCGCGTTCCTCTGTCGAAACCTCCTCTCTGCTCGCTATCCCCAATGTCCTGGGCTGCGGGATTACGGTGTCCCCCCACCCCCACCTCAATCAGTGCCAGGGCACAATTTACGCTGCTCGTCTTCTACCCATCGCGGTGGAAGACCTCCAGATTGATCTCGCCTCCCAGGGTGTTGTGAGGGTGTACCGCTTTCCTGACAGATCGCGATCCCCAACTGCCCCTTCTCCACGCCTGCTCCTCACTTTCGACTCACTGGTGCCCCCGTTTCGGTATTCTGGGGCTTTGGTGAGAGACGAGCGTGCGAATTCTCAGTACGACCATACGTGCCAGATCCTACGCGCTGTTTTCAGTGCAATAGGTTTGGCCACGTGAGCAGCTCCTGCCGTCAGCCGGCCCCGTTGTGTGTCCGTTGCGGCGGCCCTCCCCACCCCTTGCCCTGTACTGCTCCGCCTTCCTGCACCAACTGCCATGGACCACACCATGCTTCATCCCGCTCTTGCCCGTCCTTCCTCTTTGAAAGGGAGGTTCGGGGCCTCTGTTCATCAGAGTTTCTCAGCGCTCGGGAGGCGCGGGACCGGTTGCGTGGCTGCGAGGCCCGGCGTGGTGCCTCGTACGCCGAGGTTCTCCGTTCCCGGACCCCGTCCTCACCGGCGGTTCCCAACGCGCCTCCACCCACCGTGTCCGCTACTCCCAGTCCATCCTCTGCCGCCCAGCGGACTCCTACCGCGGCTCCCCGTACTACCAGCGCGTCCCCACGTGCTCCCCCCGCGAACGCCGATGCTTCGTCGGCAACCCCCCCTGCCCCTTCTACGCCCTCTCCACCGGCGCCTTCGGCCACCCCCATTCCGGATCGTGACCCGCCGTCACCCATGCGGGCCGCACAACGGAGGGGTAGGGGCCGCAAGCGCCGCGCCAGTGGTGACCCCGAAAGGTTCGAAGCCATAAGCCTCGCATCACCTTCCTCTCCCAAACACAAACGCCCCCTTCGCCCTACCGCCCCGGTGTCCTCACCATCCCCACTGCGCAACCGTTATGCACGCTCCCCCCTGGGGTCCCCGACGGCCCTCGTGGTGGGGGCTGAGATACACCCCTCTCCGGCCCGGTCGATGGACCCACTGGAGGGGGAACTCGCCCGCCTGGTCGGAGGTGGGACGTGCACGCCCCCGCGCTTGACCCGCCCCATCTCTCTCCTCGACCTGCCAATGCCTCTGGGTGAGGTATTATTTTCCACTCCCCCTCGTAGTCCTGCCTCCCCCGCACCTCCGGTGAAGGGAGGGGCATTTGGATACCTCTCATCCCCTTCTCTGCATCGCTCTCCCCCGTCCGGGAGACTCCTCTTCTGGAGGACTTGCCGGCGTCTGGTTCCACATCGCCCCCTCGTCGGGGTAACCCTCGCCTTCGCCCTCGTTCGGAGTCCCTCGCTGAACTCCGGGGCTTTCCGATTCCCTCTTTAATCTCGGGCCGCACGATCGGCCCACCCACCCCATAACCATCCTTTACGCTGACTTTCCTACCCCTCCCTATACCTCGCTCCTGCAGTGGAACATCCGCGGGCTCCTGGTAGGCCTCGAGAGTCTCTCCTCTCTCCTGGCCTCCAGGTGTCCGGCGTGTTTCTGCCTTCAGGAGACGATTCTGGGATCCCGTTCCCTCCCTCGAATGTCCGGTTACTGCGGGCTCCCTTCCCCGCCTCTCGATGGGGCGGGGAGGGGGGGGCGCCGCGGTCTTCGTGCACCGCTCCGTCCCTTTCCGCCCCCTCCCGCTCCGTACAGTCCTGCAAGCTGTGGCCGTGCGCCTTTCCTTGGGGCGCCAGCTCACGGTCTGCTCTCTTTACCTCTCCCCTAACGTACGCCCTCCACCCGATTCTCTCCGTGACCTAATTCTTCAGCTTCCCCCGCCCTTTCCTGATTCTCGGGGACTTCAACAGTCGGGACCCGGCCTGGGGGGACGTTTGCTCCACCTTTCTCTCCGGGACCCTTCTCTCCCTTATGGACGAGCTCGAGTTCACCTTTCTAAACGATGGCTCCCCAACCTGCCTTCACTCGGCCCACGACAGTTTCACCTGTATCGACCTTTCCCTGGTTTCCCTCGAAATCGTGACGGAGTTCACCTGGGAGGTCCTGCCGGATTCTTCCGGCAGTGACCATTTCCCAGTGTCTTTTACCCCGACCCGTCTCCTCCCCCCCACCTCTGTCCGCCCGCGCTGGCTGTTCGCCCGAGCAGACTGGGCCTCATACGCGAGGGGCACGGCGATCTCGCCATCAATTCCTGCCTTTCCCTCCGTCAGTGAGGCCCTCGCCTTCCTCGAGAGTAAGATCCTCTCGGCTGCCGCCAGTTGCATCCCCCGTACCTCTGGCTTCCCCAGGCCGCGAAGCGTCCCATGGTGGACCCCAGAGTGCTCCCATGCCGTTCAGGAGCGGCGCCGTGCCGGCCGCCGCTTCTACCGGACCCGCCAGCTGGAGCACAAGATCGAGTTTCAGCGCCTGAAGGCAGTGGCCCGTCGGGTCCTGAAACTGGCCCGGCGTACCTCCTGGCGGAGTTACGTGTCCGGGATCTCCTCCACGACTGCCCCCTCGACTGTTTGGCGCAAGGTGCGTAGCTTTGAGGGGACCCGTGTCCCCCCTCGACCCCCGGTGCTTCGGGTCGGGGACGAAGAGTTCGTCTCCGATCCGGAGGCCGTCGCGAACGCACTCGCGGCGCACTTCGCAGCCATCTCCAGTTCCGATTCCCCCCATTCCCGCCGCGACCCACCGGATTTTCCACCTCATAGGGATGACCCCTATAATCACCTCTTCCGCATGACGGAGCTTCGGGAGGCCCTCCGCCCCCGACGCTCCTCCGCACCCGGCCCCGATAATATCCCCTATGACTTGTTACGGCACCTCCACCCCTCTGCTCTCAGCTTTGTACTGGACCTCTATAACCGGATTTGGTTGGAGGGTTCATTCCCGGACCGGTGGCGTGAGTCCATCGTCGTCCCCATCCCGAAGCCCGATAAAGACCCCTCACTCCCGTCGAACTATCGCCCCATTTCCCTGACATGCTGCGCCTGCAAGGTTATGGAGGCGATGGTCGCCTCGCGGCTGTCTCTTACTCTGGAGGCGAGTGACCAATACCCTGCTACCCAGGCTGGTTTCCGGCGCTTCCGGTCTACCACCGACCCCCTCCTCCTTAGCCACGACGTGCAGGAGGCTTTCCCCGGCGTCACTTTGTACTCGCCGTCTTTTTCGACCTCCAGAAGGCCTACGATACTACTCGGCGGCGGAGCGCGGTCTTTGACTGCTTACGCTCCCTGGGTTTCGTGGGCTTTCTCCCCTCCTTTATTTATAACTTCTTGTCCGCCCGTTCTTTCCTTCGCGTCCGCATCGGTTCTACCCTCTCTGACCGCTTTCCGTTGGAGAGGGTGTCCCTCAGGGTAGTGTCCTTAGCGTCCTGTGTTTCTCACTAGTGATGAACACAGTCGCTACGGTCCTGCCTACTTCCGTTCGTAGCTCCCTCTATGCCGATGACCTGGCTATCTATTGCTCTGGCCGCCTCCCGTCTTTGGCTGAACGTCGACTCCAGCTAGCCATCAACGCGGTGGTTCGCTGGGCGTCCTCGGTTGGCTATGCTTTCTCACCATCTAAGTCTTCCAGTATGCTTTTCCGTCCTCGGCGCCTCCGTCTGTCGCATACCTTCGCCCTTACCCTTGCCGGCACTCTTCCCCTCGTCCCATCCGTTCGATTCCTGGGTATGACCCTCAACGAATTTTTCGGTTGGGTTCCACACCTTAGGCGGTTGCGGCAATCATCTCGCCGCACCCTCTCCCTTTTGATTCACCTGTCCCACATGACCTGGGGGGCGGACAGGCGTACTCTGCTGCGCCTGTACACCTCCCTGGTGCAATCCCGCATCGACTACGGCTGTGTGGTCTACAGCTCCGCCTCCTCTCCGGCACTCCGTATGCTGGATCCTCTTCTCCACCGTGGCCTTCGCCTGGCGTCGGGTGCCTTCCGCTCGTCCCCTGTCGCTAGTCTTCAGGTGGACTGCGGACACCCCCCCCTGCCCCTTCGCCGGGGCCTTCTCATGGCGAAGTGTTACCTTCGCATCTGCCGCCTCCCGAGGTCCCTACTCTTCTCCGCGATCTCCCAGGCGCTACCCCGGCCTGACACGTGGCATTTCGCTGCCTCCCTGGCCGACGTCTTTTCGTCCCTGGGGATCCCCCCACCCTCTATTCTGCCGTTCTCCTTCGACCTGTCGCCCCCCTGGCTGACCACCCTTATCTGCCGCTGCCAGGCGCTCCGTGGCCTGCGTAAGAAGTCTCCTCCTACCGTCCTCCGGTCTTCTTTTCTGGCCCATCTTCCCGTACACTCGGACGATGTTCCCGTCTACACCGACGGCTCGCGCTCCCCTGCAGGTGTCGCGGCCGCCGTCTTCTCTCCGTCGCTGTCACCTACCTCCCGGGGTATCCCCCTGCCGATTCAGGCCTCCATCTTTTCCGCGGAGCTCTTTGCCCTTCTGGAAGCCCTCCGTCTGGTATCGGGTTTTTCGCGGTCTTCCTGTACCATCGTTTCGGACTCGCTGAGCGCTATAATTCCCCGGACCCCCTCGTACGCATTATTCAACAGGAGTACCATGTCCTGCACACCGTGTCACCTTCTGCTGGGTTCCTGCCCATGTCGGTGTTTCCGGTAATGAGGCGGCTGACCGCACAGCCCGGTCCGCCGCCTCGATGCCTCCCCTCCCCCGCCCGCTCCCCTTCTCTGACTATGTGCAGGTCTTTCGGTCCCTCTACGACCGCAGTCCTGGGACGATGCCACCGGAAATAAACTCTGGTCCATCCGCCCCCGCCTGTCATATTGGGCGTCCTCTTTCCACCGCTCCCGACACAAAGAGGTCGTCCTTGCGCGGCTTCGCATCGGCCATACGCGCCTCACGCACGGCTATCTTATGTCCCGGCAGGAGGCTCCTTGTTGCGCCTCCTGCCAGTCGCCCCTCACCGTCTTTCACATCCTTGTGGAATGCCCCACCCTGTCGTCAGTACGTCGTCGCGCCTTCCCGTTCCTCTCTGATTTCCCCCTCCCCGATCGTTTACGTCTTATGCTCGCTGAGAGCCCTCTCTTCTCGCTTGACCGTCTTTTCCTTTTCCTCTCCCAATCTCGCCTCCTCTCTGAGCTTTAGGCGACTTCTCACCCGTCGTCCGCGGTCCTCCCACTTCTAGTGCCTTTCCCCCCGTCTCCGTTTCTCTTTCTCATATTCTGCTTCGCCATGATATCCGCTAGCGTATAGCGGGAAATGGCGGTAAACGCCCCAATACAAAAAAAAAAAAAATTGTCTATAAATATAGAACACTAAAAACAAAAAGCTATAGTTAACTGTTTAATTGTAATTAACTAATATTTTAATATAATGTAATTGATGTGCTTTAATGAAACTATAATTAACTGTAATAATTTAATGATGTAATGTACTTTAATGAAACTGTAATTGACGATAAGTGAATATGAATTAATTGGTAATTATAATCATAGTTGTAATAAACCAAAATTACAATGTACTTAGATTGTACTCAATGTACTACTATGAAATTATGTCTCCCTTTAGAAATGTCTACTCGGCAATATTACAATTATTTTTTTATTTTTTTTATTTTGGAATCTTTCAAAATTCTGATTATATGTTTAAAATTAGGCTTAATGTAGATCTCCATTAAACTGGGGGGAATTTAACCTTCAACTGCACTCCCTCAACATTTAGACTTGTATGATGCTTGTATCTGTAAATTAAAAAACACTCCTGTCTTAGCAGCCTTTCAGCAAGGAGGTCAGAGGCAGAGGGCCTCTTCTCTTTTAGATTCTGGCCCGAGCCATGGTCGAGAGAGGTTGAACCTCTACCCCTGTAAATTCAGAGCACTACCTATACATTTTTAGAAGTAAATTACAGTGAGAGAAACTTTTTTTTCCCCTTCGAGTTTGGCTGTCTTCAGAGAACTTAGTAAATAAAGTATAGAAAATAGTTCCTGATAACACTAGGGAACAACATTTTTGTTTCTTGAAAACTATTTGGTGTTTCTTATAGAACTTTTGATGCTGATTCCAAATATGGTTTCAGAATTTTTTGAGAAAATAATATTTCCATTTACTCAGTTTTCCCAAAATATTAGTTAAAATTAAGTGTACTAATTTAATTTTACTTTCTTTTTTTTCTAGGTTAACTATATTTAATAGTATTTTTTGCATTAAAAAAATATAGCTATTTAAACAGATTTTTAATAATAAAAAAAAAAAAAATATTCAAGTTTTGCTCAAATTTTAAAAATTTTCATAGAAAAAATTGGTTTTTCATTCCAAAAAGTTTTCTGTGATTTCAATAATTTTCCGCCAGCATGAATCAAAACTGTATTAATCCCAGAGATACATTTTGCTACGTATGTGGAGAACTGACCATAATGGCACAGAGGAAGACGATGACCCCACTCGTGAAGAAGGCTTACAAACTTTATTTTGGATGTAAGGTAGGTGACCAAGACAAATCCTGGACACCTCATATCTCGTGCATTTCCTGTGCCGTCACTCTTAGGGGTTGGATTAAAGGTACCCGCAAATCTATGCCATTTGCCATACCAATGATTTGGAGAGAGCCCAAGGATCACCTAACGGATTGCTATTTTTGTATGACTAACGTTTCAGGATTCTCTGCCAAAAATAAACATAAAATTCAATATCCAAATCTTGCATCTGCCATGAGACCAGTACTACATGATGATGATAACCCAATTCCAACTCCCCCAAAGTCATGGACACTGGATGAAGAGTCTGAAGTTGAACCAATGGAAATTGATGACACTAAAGATACAGACTTTCAGCAACCTGAATCAAATAAACAACGTATGATAACGCAGGTTATGCTGAATGATCTCGTGAGAGATTTGGACCTTCCGAAAAAGAAAGCGGAATTGTTGGGCTCCAGGTTACGTGAATGGAATTTGCTGGCAAAAGATACAAACATATTGGCATTCCGCACTCACCAAAAAGATCTGATGCAGTATTTCTCATCAGGTGGTTTATGCTACTGTAGTAATGTAAATGGACTGCTGTTAGCTCTTGTTCATGAGCACAAATCTGAAGATTGGCATTTATTTATTGACTCTTCAAAGCTAAGCCTCAAGGTTGTACTACTTCACAATGGAAATAAATACCCTTCCATTCCTGTAGGGCACGCTGTCCACATGAAGGAATCTTACGAAAATATGAAACTCATCCTTCAGCAGATTAATTATGACCAGTTTCGTTGGTATATATGTGAGGATTTAAAAGTCGTCACGCTTCTTCTGGGAATGCAGCTTGGTTATACGAAGTTCTGCTGCTTCCTTTGTGAATGGGACAGCAGAGCCAGAGATTCGCATTATTTTGTAAAGGATTGGCCACTTCTTCAAAAATGTATCCCAGGACTGAAGAATGTGTCTCATGAACCCTTAGTTGACCCCAAGAAAATATACTTACCGCCACTTCACATCAAACTTGGCATCATGAAAAATTGTCAAAGCAATGAACAAGGAAGATGAGGCATTCAAATATTTGAAGAAAAAGTTTCCACGACTTAGTGATGCAAAGATAAAAGAAGGGATCTTTGTTGGTCCCCAAATCAGAGAGCTCATGAAAGATCAAAAGTTTGATGATGCCTTGAGAGGAAAAGAAAAAGTGGCATGGGAGGCCATGAAGAATGTTGTCACAAATTTTCTAGGGAACATCAAAGCCTCTAACTATGAAAAAATAGTGCAGGACATGATTGAAGCATATAGGTTATTGGGATGTAATATGTCACTAAAAATCCATTTCTTGCACTCCCATTTAGATTTCTTCCCTGAAAACCTCGGCGACATAAGCAATGAGCATGGAGAAAGGTTTCACCAAGATATAGCTACTATGGAGAAACGCTACCAAGGGAGGTGGGATCCGATAATGTTAGCTGATTACTGCTGGACATTGATGCGAGAAGCTCCTAATGAAAACTACAAGAGAAAATCAATCAGTGACAAAGTTGTTTTAAGAAGAATATTTTAAATGCCAATCTGCCACTAATATAATTTTTATGAAGTATTTTTACTAACTTCTATACACTTTTTGAATAAATATTAAAATACAAATTTCTCAGTAACCTTGGGTGATAGAAAAATTCTACGGCTATATTCGGAATCAGTGGAAAAAATCATAATACCGACCTATTCACGTCCAAGAAACAAAAAAAAAAGTTAAAATTTGTTCCCCAGTGTAAGTTATAAAAAGAAAATCAGCAAACCTTCAGAGAAAGTATCTGTGTTATAGAAAGAGAAAAAAATTAGAATGTTAGAGAAGAAAACTATCGAGAGAAATATCTGTTGCTGCCTCCCAACCAGAACCCCCGTCAATTTCAAACAACCAAAGGCCATAGACAGAGGGGTTTATATATATATATATATATATATATATATATATATATACAGGGTGGGTGGAAAGTAGCTCCCTATTTTGGATTGGTAAAAAAATACGTATATTATCCATTTATTTCAGAAGAAATAATATGAAAAGGTAGGCATACATGGTAGGTTTTCTCTAAAATTCAATGTGGGCTCCAACTCTTTCCACCAGCTTCTGGAGCCGCCCAGGAATGGCGTCCACTGACTTTAGCAGGAACTCCGGCGGGATGGAGGACATGACTTCCGAATTCAGTCCTCCAGTTCTTCCAATGTCCTCGGTTTGGTGCGGTAGACTTCTTCCTTTACCCACCCCCAAAGAAAGAAGTCGCACGGTGTCAAGTCGGGGCTCCTGGCTGGCCATTGATGTGGACCACGACGACCCATCCAACGCCCAGGGAAGTGGGCATCCAGCCACTCACGGACAACAAGAGCGAAGTGCGGAGGGGCGCCATCTTGCATAAATATCAGATCGTCGATGTTCTCCCGTGTGCTGACAACCGGCCAGACCTCGTTTCGCAACATAGCAAGGTACCGCTCAGCATTCATGGTGTTGTGCAGAAGGAATGGGCCCACAACTGATCTGAGGTCATACACACCACACCGTTACACTGAACCGATTCTGCCATTTTTCAGCGGTAACCGTGCGACTTCTTTCTTTGGGGGTGGGTAAAGGAAGAAGTCTACCGCACCAAACCGAGGACATTGGAAGAACTGGAGGACCGAATTCGGGAAGTCATGTCCTCCATCCCGCCGGAGTTCCTGCTAAAGTCAGTGGATGCCATTCCTGGGCGGCTCCAGAAGCTGGTGGAAAGAGTTGGAGCCCACATTGAATTTAGAGAAAACCTACCATGTATGCCTACCTTTTCATATTTTTCTGAAATAAATGGATAATATACGTATTTTTTTACCAATCCAAAATAGGGAGCTACTTTCCGCCCACCCTGTACATATATATATATATTATATATATATATATATATATATATATCCCCGCAAGGGGTTCTAAGCTCGTGCTCTTGAGTGCTCTTTGTGCGTGCTTGTTCCTGGAGGTTTCACGTGCGCCCTCCCGGCCCTAGCACCCAAGGATGATGGGGCTCGACCCTGCAGTCCTTGGTCTTTTTCCACTTCGACTGTCCCATCCACCCTTTCTTTTTCCTCTGTCTTTCCTCTCACTTTTTCTTTGTTTTTCCGCTGAGATATGCCCTTTAAATAGAGGCGAATCGGTTCTAACTGAACTAAAAAAAAAAAAAATATATATATATGAAAATTATTTCACGAAGGTAACACGTGAAAAATATTTATGATGAATAAAACCACGAAGGAAAGGAAACACAAAATGGTGCTCAAGCGCTTTCGTCTAATGACATCCTCAGGAACACTGAAGTATATAAAAAGGTTAAGCCTATATATAGGTTACAGAAAGAAAAAAAGAAAAAATAAATAACATACATACACACAAACACATATACATATATATATATATACATACATATCTATATATACAAATACATACATACATACATATATATGTATTTGTATATATAGATATGTATGTATATATATATATATGTATATGTGTGTTTGTGTGTATGTATGTTATTTATTTTTTCTTTTTTCTTTCTGTAACCTATATATAGGCTTAACCTTTTTATATACTTCAGTGTTCCTGAGGATGTCATTAGACGAAAGCGCTTGAGCACCATTTTGTGTTTCCTTTCCTTCGTGGTTTATTCATCATATATATATATATATATATTATATATATATTTATATTAGGGTGGCTCTTATATGACCTCAAAAACAGAAAGTGATGGAAATTTCGCTCTCACCCCCCACATAGATGCTATTTCAGGAGATAATTCATCATGCAAAATTTTATTCGTATTGCTCAATATTTAGAGGTCACCCTCATTGTCTATATTTTGATACTATTGGCCCCAGGGCATGCAGGTCCCCCCCCCCCCCTACTCAAAAGTAGGTATTAGCCGCTCAAAGGCGGGGGTATCGTGGTTGCCAGCCACTCATTGTTACCTGCCTTTGTTCAAAAGTGTCGCTTTCTTGCAGTCAGGGAACTTCTTCCGGTGGTCTGCGCCAACTTGGAGGAGGAATTGGAGCTGCTTCTCATCGCTGGTCAGCTTCTTGTTAAAGTCTTGAATAAGGGCAACTCCTCTCTCTGCTCTGTCATTGACCATAGCCAGGGACCAGACCAGATTTGCGGCAGCTTGGAAGTTTTGGGACTGGGGCCATTTACGGGGGTCTTGGCGGAGGAAATCATCCGGAAGGGCCAACCTCATGAAAAGAGCCTTGGAGTTTGCAGACACCAGTTGCTGAAGACCCTTTCCATCATCATCCAAGAAAATCCTTGCATCCAGCTTTGGTCTTTTGGGACGATCTTCCTCGCCTCCCACCATCAACTGCTTTGTTCCCCAGGACACCCTTTCATCAAAGAGAGAAACCAACCAGATCCTCAGAAAGATACCACAGATGGTGTGAGAGCTTCTTGGCAGTCACCTTGCTGATGACCTCATGCGGGTACTTCAACAAGGACTTCATGAGGAGGAAATTGTTGAGAGGAGCCTGGTGAGGAAGTGGAGCCATTGTCCAGGCTTTCGCGTACACGATGACAGTGAACAAGGCGAGTTCTTTGATGCCCTTCTCCACTGCGGTCAACTTGAACTGGTCCTGAAAAAGCCAGGGGGGTAATTCTATGAGAAATAGACAAATGAAGTACACAGTCACCTCTTCAAAATTCATGAAACTTGGTGTGAGGGTTAGTTTAGGTCCAAATTACAAATTTCTGAATTTTTTTGAAAATTGGTCAAATTTTATGGCTTGACCAAATTTTGGTCAAATGAAAAACCAATAATTTTCAAACGTAAATATCTCAGCTCCTAATTGTGGTAGTGTAGTGAGGCTTAAACGATAAAATATGTAAAATTAATTGTAGTTTCTAAATATATATAATTGTTTTAGGGTAACAAAAATAAAATTATGATTTTTTGGAAAAAATTTCTTTTTTTTTTTTTGGTGATTTGGCAGCGAAGATATAATTTTTCAAAAAAAAGACCAGGAATAAAAAATGTTTATTTGATGTATATACACCATAATAAGTAATAAAAAGTCAGCTTATCGACGATTATTATGAAAAAAAAATGAAAAAAAATCCTCCAAATTTTAACAATTTTTTGTTCTTTCCAGATTTTCAGTATATACCTAATTTTCTAGTATACGTAAATTTACCTAACCCTTAAAATGCCTCAAAACAAAATTTTGTTGCGATCCTATGAAAAAACTCGAAGAATTTTCTGTAACATCAAAAAAGTAAACTCTGCCATGGCAGCTGCAAGCTATGGAATTTTGGAAGAAAATCAATTACTATGTCACAATTAAAAAGAAGCCAATTGTATTAGAACATGTTCAACATTCATCCAGAGAGCCGGAACCTGCGCCAATACCTGAGCCAGACATACTTAACGAATCGATGGAGTGAAGCAGTAGCGATTCCACGAATCCACCACCAATGGAAGAATTTGTTGTTCAAGACAGGCAATTCAATAAAGATTTGCTCAGTGACAATATTTTACCTTTATTTGATGAAAGCCCTATTAAAACAGGTAATAAAACAATAGAGACTCCGTTCAGGACATTTGTTTCTTAATGCCAAATTCGTAGTTTTCTGTTTTTAAATAGTAGCATCAGCACTTGAATACATATATACAAAATATTTGATATTTGATTATTTCACGTAACCTAAATTTATGAATTTGTTTTATAGCTGGATTGAAGCTGGGTCAAAAACAGATAAAGGCTTCTACGAAGTTGTAGATGTAGAGCTTTCTTTGCAAAAACGTCTGAGTAAACCTATTACTTCTATCAAAGGTACTCAACAATTATATCGCTTCATCCCAATTTCCAAGAATTCGTTGAAGGTTTATCTACTCTCTCAGAGTGCACAGTAGGGCGACTCGTTTTTACACTTTTTTCGATATTTGATTGGGGGTAGTGCGGAAAAGTTGCGATTTGGAGAGAAAATAAAGTGTGTAAAAATTTTTTGATCTACGTCAATACCTTCCAGTGGCGGAGAGTCCTTAAAAATCTAAAAATCGAAAAATAGGCCTAATGGGGTAGATTGGAAAATGGTTTTAAAGACTTACAAAATAAACAATAAAAATTTCAGCACAATCTGTTAATAACTTCCAGTGGCGTCTTAGCTGTTAAAATATCCAAAATATTGATTTAAAGCAAGTTTTAACAAGATGTTATACAAATGTTAATTCCGGTATATTTCTGTGCAAACAACCCTGAGAACACTATTATAGGCTTGAATAAATTAATAGCAGTCATTAAACAATGAACATTATATAAAAATTATATAAAATTATATAAAATTTTTGTTTTTAGGCCTATTTTTCGATTTTTAAGGACTCGCTGCCACTGGAAGGTATTGACGTAGATCAAAAAATTTTTACACACTTTATTTTCTCTCCAAATCGCAACTTCTCCACACTACTCCCAATCAAATATCGAAAAAAGTGTAAAAATGAGCTGCCCTAGTGCACAGTCAGTTGAAATAAGAGCGCTCATTAGAGTTTCTGCTTCGGTTCAAGAACATAATACTGTCTCTCAACACAAATTGAAACAGGCTCTTTTGTGGGTTGTATGTATGAAAATAAACTATGGCTCGGATTAGTCCAGTCTTTGACTGTGAATATGATGATTTTCTGATAAAATTTCTCCATCCTTCGGGCGTATGTCCCTCATACGTTTTTCCTGCACAAGATGATGTTTGTCACATTCCAACAGAAAATATATTTGGGAGTATTGAAGCAAGTTTAGGAGGAGGAACAAGAATACAATACATTTTTCCGCTTCAAGAATTAAATAACTTTTCAAATATAAAATAAATTCTATCGAATGTATACTATTTAAGATTGTCTATATAATATTTCTAAAATTTTTATCTACGATTTGTGTATCTACTTAATAGTTATAAAAATCTTTTCAAATTCTTTTTTCTTATTATTATATTATTTGTCTAAAATTTGGATTCACTGGATGAGAATACTGTCTCTTAATTCATTCTCAAAGACTTGTGTACGTGTAGTATTAGGAAGAGTATTTTATACTCTGATAAGCGCTTTATAAATTAAACATTATTATTGTCAATATATTCTGTCCCTAAATAAGAGAGGTTATGTATGTACATTGTACATATATTTTTAAAAAAAAATTCTCCTTTGGTTTATCTACATGTATTTTTTATATGAATTGAAAATTGTCTTTTTTTGGACCAACAAGTCTTTAATAAATCTTCGTTGTCTGAAAAAAAATTTTATTACTTAATTTCAAACTCAGTTTTGAGCCTTATAATAAACTATAAGCTGACTTTTTATTACTTATGGTGTACATACATCAAATAAACATTTTTTATTCTTGGTCTTTTTTCGAAAAATGATATCTTAGCTGGGAAAAAAAAAAAAAAAAAAAAAAAAAAAAAAAAAAAAAATCGATTTTATTTTGTTGCCCTAAAAACAATGATACATATTTAGAAACTACAGTTAATTTTACATATTTTATCATTTAAGACTTATTACGCTACCACAATTAGCAGCTGAGATATTTACGTTTGAAAATTGTTGGTTTTTTCATTTGGCCAAAATTTGGTCAAGCCATAAAATTTGACCAACTTGACCAATTTTCAAAAAAATTCAGACTTTTGTAATTTGGACCAAAACCAACCCTCACACCAAGTTTCATGAATTTTGGAGATGGTTGAGTGTACATTTGGCACTTTCATTTGTCTATTTGTCCTGGAATTACCCAGATCTTGATGGTGTAGAGGAGCTTGGCCATCCAGCAAGCTCGGTGCATTGCTCCAGGAGCACTGAAGTGAATGCCTCGCTGTGGGGTCCCCCCAAGGAAGATTATGCAGAGTTCCACAAGTTCCCTGTAATCTTCCCTGGTATTCTCCATCTGGGACTGGAAGAACTGAAGGAATTCTTCCTTGACCAAGGCAACTGCAGCCTCCACAACAGGATCAGTGATTGCAGGCTTGAAATCCTTCTGGTTGATGAAAGACCACTTCTCCCAAAACCAATTGAAAAGCTGGATATCCAGTCCTGTTGATGGAACTTGCAGTGCAGCCTCGAAAGCTGCTCCGATCACCAGTTCCAAGATGTGGTGACGACAAGCAAGGTAGAGAAGATCTCTTCCCAGCTTCTGTTCAATCAGGCAGCAGGCTCCAGAGCAATGTCCTGTGTTGGATGCTGTTGTATCAAAACACAGTTTGAACCTGGTCACTGATACCCCACTCCTGCAGGCAAGTAGCAACAGCTGACGCTTAAGCCTCCCCAGTTCCTATGTGAAGCTTTGGGGCCCCAAGAAGCTCCTCAACTCTTTGCCATGAAGCAATGATTGGAAGACGCTCTACATGCTCCCTGCTCATCAAGTCCTCCATCAACTTCCCATCCCAATGGACGACGAGGGGACCTTCACCCAGGAATTCTTCCTTCATCTTTTGTGCCATCTCTGATCAGTGCCAAGCCCGGAGTCGCTGAATGGAGTTGCGGTTTATGTTCAGCTCTTCCACATTCCATCCAAGACTGCTAGCAGCTTCCATCAGTATGTAGGCAGCTCTCCTGGAGGACATCTGTGTCCTGTCAAGTGCGGCTGTCATGATGTTGGTCCTCCCCCTACTTCACTTCGGAGGGCACGCTCCTCCACAGGCACCTGAGTCATCCCCTGTCTCCTTTTCAGATGTGTAGGAATAAGATGACTCAAAAACTACACGGCTGGTAGATGCTTCACACTCTTCAGCAGCTTTCCTCTTCCAGAGCTTCTCCTGAACATTCCTCTTCGCCGCTGCTTCACTCCTCCTCATTTGCTCCAAGTCCAGTCCAGCGATGTATCCAGTCCTGTCCTTCTGCCTCTGCATATGGAGGAAGGCCTTGTCTTCAGGGTTCTTGATCATCTTCATGGCATCCGCGTGCGCAATGTCGAACAAATAGTTCAACTTCTCCTTAAAATCTTCTTTTCTTGTGTGCATCACCAGTCCTGGTCTTGTGTTTTTTCAGCCCTTTCCACTCATTGAAAGTCTGTTCAAGTTTGGCAATGCAATGCTCTTCAGCCCGAGTGAGAATGCTTACCAAACGCCAGAATTCCATTACGGCCCTGATGGTGTTGCAGCTTGCCTCACAGACAGGCTACTGCTTCTCCTCATGAAGGAAGAGGAAATGGCCAAAGGCCTGACCAATGGAAGGAAGCTTCCTTCCCCCAATCTCTTCTACAAAATAAACACCAAGATAACGCTTCTGTTGCGTATCCATCATGTATCAATCCTGCAAATGAGAACAAGAGTATGAGTAATTGAGTATACCAAAAGCCTAATAGAAGGAAAACTTTGACATGCCAGGGCAACCTCTAAATATTTCTCAAGGTGCAGTTAGATGAGTAACGGAACAAATTGAGTGGGTGAGAGGATACAAAACTGACACTTCAGTTTTAAGGGCCACCCTAATATATATATGCCCTCAGGGCATTGGTTTCTGCGTGTATGTAGAGGAATTACGACTTCTGATCGACTGAGGACCATGGTGTAGTGGTTATCATATCTGACTGGCAATCGGAAGATCCCGGGTTCGATTCCTGGGTGGTTACCTCATTTTTTCATTTGTTCGTTCTCTCTTCTCATCTTGCGCGGAATGTTCTCCTATACAAGCGTCGTTCTTTACGTTATTTATACTGTGTGTTCTTTGCAGTGAAATGTGTATGTGTATATATTATATATATATATATATATATATATATATATATATATATATATATATCCCTTGATATCTGAACAGGTTACATTCCCAGACAACTGATTGGATGGTGAATGAACATAGCAATTATAATGGAGTCAATGGGGATACATTCCAGAGGGTCCAGAAGGGGGCTCCATAGGGGGGTTTTACCAACACAGAGAAAAACACAGGTTCTTTGAAATAAAACCAGAAACATAGGTAACACTCCTGATGCCAACAGTGTGTAGCAAGAGAAGAATGCTCAGCAGTGGGTGGGAAGCATACCTTATGTGGGGGAGCAAACACATGTGTGTACAACTGTACATGGTAGCCATTTTGGATCTACAGTACCGTACTTTACAAGCAATAGTAAAGATTTGCACACCACGAGCTTAGGGAGGTATTTCTTGGTCAGGCATCATATAACTGAAAAATTGTGATAGGAAATCAATATAAGGGTGTTAATTTGTTAAAATCATGTAACTGAATAATCAGATATTGATTGATTAGATATGAAGGAATACCAGTACCTGTGTGTGTGTGTGTGTGTGTGTGGGGGGGGTTCTGGTGGTACACAGGATCAGCACCTTTTTTCAAAATATGAGAAATCCATTATTTCCCCCACCCCAAAGGGGTTGATCAAATCTGAGTACTGGTACTTTTTTCAAGAAAAATAGCACTGTACAGGCATACCCTGCATAACATGGATTCATTCAGGAACAGCTTTTATCTGTTTGGCTTAAAGATTGTAATAAAAAAGAATTCTATGTAGCGAGATGACAATTCATTTGAAAGCACTAACGTATGAAGAAACTTTTATCGTTGCTAGTCACAGTCTCACAGATGATTTGACAAAAAAAGATCATCATAATGAGTGCATGTTTACTTAAAAATTAAACATACTATCATACCTCTTTTAACAAAGCCTCAGCCAATGGATTTTTGTTTAACAGACATGAAAAAAATATTCATTTAATAAATACTGTATAATAGTAAATACAGTACCTACTAGGGTGTGACAGTTGCCCCAGCTTTGTCCTACAATGCTGTTCAAAATTTTGGTGTTGCATATTGACATAAAAAATACCCACGTGCAATGTTTTGAAGATTCATGCATATTCGAGTGAGCACCAGCAATTTGAAAAATAGCGATTTTGCTTATACAGCATACACGCCTATATATGAGATTACACAACCATCATAAGGGATATTAACACAAATCATTTGCCTATCTTAATTAAAAGCTGTTATCACTAACACAAAAAAGTTAATCATTCTTATTCTCTCATGGTACATTAAGGGGTTTTATCATATATTCACAAGGTATTATTTCTCTAGAGCAAGAAACCATGATTTCTGTTCGGAAACAGATGATCGTTTGTGCTGATTAGGAACGCGGAGTCTGTCATTTTCAACTACTTGAAGGACTTCTTGAAAGCGCTCCTCATCCCTGGCAACATTAAGAAAGTCATGGCAAAGTTTTACACCACGCTCTGCAGCCTCATTGACGACCTGAAGCTTGTCCACAACCCGTTTCATGTTCAGGTAGTCATCATGATCCGCCCATTCACTGGCTGGACTGTGGAGAAACTGATAGGGCATGCTTAAAATGGTGAAGAACCGGCTTGAGTCAGGCCCAATTAGGTCCACCAGGGCAGTGCCACTTTCTGGGACAGGGGGAAGATATGGCTTTCCATAGCCCCCATGATTGAGCCCCACTCTTAGTAACTTCAGTGCCTTCATGGCAAAGAAGGGCCTTCCTCATCTCCTCTTTTATCCTTTCTTGTACTTGGGACGAGAACAAAGCCAGTGGGGCCAACTCCTCAGTTAGGTACCAAGTGTGTCTACGAGTGCCACATGTGCTTTGTCAACTATTGTGGCGTCATATGGGGCAGATTCAGCCAAGGTTTTGACCAAATTCAATTCATTCAGTGGCGCACTTGCTGGAACGGGGCAAACAATCCACCATGGGACATAAACAGCGACTGTGAACACAGCAAACCGTTCTAACTTGCTGATTTGACTTTTAGTCAACCTCGGCTTTGGGAAACTGCTCTTTGATCTGGCCTGACAAAAGAACAATCTTGAGGGTATAGAGCAGTTTAGCCATCCACCTTGCTTTGTGAAGTGCGCTGGGGTAGACCATTGTGAAGTTCACTGGCTCAGATCCTTTAGTTACAAGCAACAAGCAGCAGACAAAGCTCTACCAGCTCCTTGTAGTCGCCACGTGTAAATGGTTGGGCTAGAGATTCATGGAAGAAGTCAGCCATCTCCTGCTGGCGCTCCTCAAACTCCAGGCATTGCGGGGTAGTAGTATTCTTTTTTTCATTGTACGCCAGTTGAGAGAAATGGTTCTTGAACCTAGAAATGCAATTATTGGGATTATTGTATTTCATACTAATCTATAATATTGTTTTAGGGGTATTAAGATTGATATGATCGATCATTTGCTTGGTGTTAGTATATCTTATAAGTCTAATAAAAGAAATTCCACTAAATTTGTTCATTAGATAATAATATTCCTTGTTATTTTGTAAAGCTTATGACTCACCTCTGGAAAACCATTATGTTTGGACTTAAGAGCCCTCCACTTTCAAGCAATCCCAGCAAACACCTAGGATGACTTCGCCCACATGCCTGCGACAGGCGCACCAGAATACGGCACGCTCTAATTCCTTTTGGAGGGAGACGCAAGCAGCTGTTTTTTGTCCTAAAAAAAATATATAATTGTAGTTTAAGGCCACCATTTCAGGCATGTGCTTTTTGCAGATTTCTGTTAAATCATTCACTGTATTTTGGTATTAATGTTGTTGGTTTACGTCGTCGTCGTTGGGCCTAGGCAAGCTACGGCTTGGGACCGTAGCGCATCTATCCGGTATAGGTTAACCTGGATGATGTAGCCATAAGCACTGCCGCTGGTTAAGTGCCAACCAGTGATTATCTCACTAGCCGTATTGAGTCCATTAGGCGAAACTGCGACAGTACCAAAGGTGGAAAATATAACCGTTGGATTTCTATTATTTATTTGTAAAATGGACATGGTATTAGATTAGAATAAATATTTGAATATAAATAATTAACTGACAATTGTGATATATAATTAATTATGTTTACATACAATAAAATAATATAGTATACATAAAATTAGTATTAATGTGGTTCACAATTGAATTATGATGGGTAACTAATTTAAAATGAATTTATAACTATTCCGAAATTCAAGACTGTAAAATTAACATTTAACTTGAAACTAAAATAAGAGTATTCACTACACACTCCCCCACCAGAGAGGAAGTTCAAAGAGTTCCGAACGACACAGATTTCCGCTGAACCTTTTTGGTAGCTACATGTACCTCGCTTAAGGTTGATCCATGAAGAAAGGCTCTTGCAACAGTGTCCGCTTGGATATCAGGAAGTGGGATGGCTTCAGGCCATCTGGAAAAGCGGTCGAGACAGGTGAGCAGATAACGTTGGCCTTGAATCACTGGAAGAGGGCCAACAATGTCTACATGAATTACCTCAAATCGCTGGGATGGGGGCGGAAATGCGTCAAAGGGGGACCTGGTGTGCCTTTGGACTTTGGCACGCTGGCAGGCAAGGCACGTTTTGGTCCAATGTTTGACATCCTTCCGCATCGAGGGCCAAACAAAGCGAGAGGTAACCAGGTGTTGCGAAGCACGGATACCAGGATGGGAGGGCTTATGAAGATCCGTGAAGACTGCTTGTCTGTGACATGGAGGGACATAAGGGCGAATAGCAGCTGTTGATACGTCGCAATAGAGGGGCACAGACAATCTGGCATACTCATTTTCTTGAGGGAAAGTGAGTGAGTGGAGTCTTCTCTGAGCAGTTCTTGTAGTTCCGTATCCTTATCTTGATCCTGTGCAATAGCATTCCACAGTGTAGAGCTGAGGGTAACAGAAGTAATCTCTACTTGAAAGTGCATCCGCTGGAGTGTTCAAGACACCTTTGATGTGGCGGATATCTGTGGTAAATTGCGAGATATAATCGAGTTGCCTGATGACTCTGGGAGAGTGGTTACAGCTGTTTTTATTGAAGACAGTGACCAAAGGTTTGTGGTCAGTAAAAACACAAAACTCTCAGCCTTCAAGGAAATGTTGAAAATACTTCACGTTTAAGTAAATAGCAAGAAGTTCACGTCCGAAAGCACTATAACGCGTTTGGGCTGGCTGCAGCTTTTTCGAGTAAAACGCGATGGTGCTTGTTGACCGTTAATGGTTTGTTTCCAACACTCCACCGATCGCAACATCTGATGCATCGACCGTCAGAGTTAGGGGGCATCACTGATAGGAAATGACAGAGACAATGCACTATTGATAGCATTTTTGGCATTGTCGAACGCCTGTAAACTATCGCTACACCATACCAATTTTGTTACCTTGCGTTTGTGTGTGATCATAGCGTGTAGAGGAGCAAGAACACTGGCACAGTTTTTAATGAACTTGTGGTAATAATTTACCAAACCTAGAAACCGACGTAACTCACGCTGATTACTTGGCATAGGGTAATTTTTTATCACTTCACACTTGTCCTGAAGGGGGGTAATTCCGTGCTGCGAAATCGTGTGACCAAGAAATTCCAAGGTTGGCTGTGCAAACACACACTTAGATGCATTAATAGTAACACCGTATTGTTCTAAGCGTTGAAAGAGGAGTGAAAGATGTTCCTTATGTTCCTCTTCCGTTGAGCTGGCCACAAGCAAATCATCGATGTAGGCATAAACAAAGTCTAAGCCTCTGGTGACCTCATCTATAAACCTCTGAAAGGTTTGCGCAGCATTCCGTAGCCCGAAGGCATCTTCAAAAATTCGAATAACCCAAATGGTGTACAAACTGCAGTCTTGGGAATATCCGAAGGCTCTACGGGAATGTGGTGGAAAGCCTTAACGAGATCTATTTTACTGAAGATAGATTTGCCGTGGAGAAGAGAAGTAAAGTCTTGGACATTTGGTACCGGATATCGGTCCGGGATGGTTGTCGAATTCAAAAACCGGTAATCCCCACATGGTCTCCAGTCTCCTGACTTCTTCTGGACCAGGTGTAGGGGAGAGGACCAACTGCTTTTGGAAGGTCTTATTATCCCAAGATCCATCATAAGCTGGAATTCCGATTTGGCAGCTTTCAGTTTGTCCGGGCAAGACGTCTGGGTTTTGCAAACACAGGGGGACCTTTTGTTGTAATGTGATGGGTAATGGTGTGCTTAATGGTATCACCCATCTGCATCGGTTGAAGAATTCCTGGATATCGCTGGAAAAGGCACTGGTACATGGAATTAGGGGAACGAGGGAAAGTGCAGAGTTCGAGGCGTCCGGAAGGGCAACCTGTTTGGCAGAACAGAAAGCAGTGTGGCCTGGTCGCATAAGCGTCGCTTGTCAAGATCCACCAGAGTTTGAAATGCTGGAGGAAGTCAGCGCCGATTATGGGATGCCGCACTTGAGCACAGATGAAAATCCACTTGAAGGATCGGTGAAGGCCCAAGTTTAGTTCACGCGACTGAGTACCGTACGTGGGTATGCGTGAACCGTTAGCAGCGTATAGAGGCGGAGATTCCGAGTGCGTATGACCAGATTTTTGAGGGAATACACTGACTGACGCTCCGGTATCGACCAGAAATTGACACCAGAGTTCCTGTCCTTTATGAATAACAGGTTGGCAGTGCAAGTACTAGACGCCATTAGGACTCGCTGCTGGGGTTTCCGACGAAAAATTGCAAGGGGAGATGCACTTCCTAGCCTTCTTTCCAAATTTCGAGTGGTAGAAACAGATCTTCCCGGAACTCGAACGATGCCTCTTCGTAAATCTTGACCGAGAATGGCTTCTTTGCCGTTGATTTTGTAGCAGAGAACAAACGTGGTTGAGTTGTTGACTTAACTCTTTCACTTTCAACTCCAGTTCCGATTTGTGGTTCACGTTGTTGACCGGAGCTGTGTCAATCTCTACTACTTTGTCGGCAGTTTCTGCTAGTTTATCAACTGGAGTAGCAGGATCCATAGTGGCCAAGACACGCTGAGCTGATGGAGGAAGTTTCTGCAAGAACAACTGTCTAAAGATGTCCTTATCGAAGGTTTGTGCGCGTTCGCCTAGAGCGCACTGCATAGCCCTCAGCATTTGAGTGGGCTTACGGTCTCCAAGTTCTTCTTTTGAGATTAACTGATGTAGTTTCTCACGCTCGGAGACAGTGGTGCGGCACAGGATGGCAGACTTCAGATCGTTGTATGGGTCCTCACTCGTGGAAGTAGACACGATGACGTCACGGACTTCAGAGATGATGCTCGCTGGTAGAGAGGACAAAACATGATCGTATTTCGTCCTGCTAGTGGTGATCCTTCCCAAGTTGAATTGTGATTCCACTTGGTGGAACCAAATAAATGGATCACCGGCCAGAAGACGGGGAGCCTTACGCTCAAGTGGGAGATGGCACCAGCGTCGTCAGGCATCTCTCCATGCTTGCTAACGTACAAGCAAGACGACAAGTTCCCAACGAAGGAGTGGAGGTTGAGACGAGCGCAGGCACAGAGCGCACGGGCAGGGGTGAGGGGCAGAGGGCACGAGCGACATTACAGTCTGGTCCTAGTCGCTCGGGTGAAGGGGGTGATGGGCACGAACGACGTTACAGTCTAGTCCTAGTCGCTCGGGTGAAGGGGGTGATGGGCACGAACGACATTACAGTCTAGTCCTAGTCGTTCGGGTGAAGGGGGTGATGGGCACGAACGACGTTACAGTCTAATCCTAGTCATTCGGGTAAAGGGGTAATCCAGCTCCGGGGTCACCAATTGTTGGTTTACGTCGTCGTCGTTGGGCCTAGGCAAGCTACAGCTTGGGACCGTAGCGCATCTATCCGGTATAGGTTAACCTGGATGATGTAGCCATAAGCACTGCCGCTGGTTAAGTGCCAACCAGTGATTATCTCACTAGCCGTATTGAGTCCGTTAGGCGAAACTGCGACAGTACCAAAGGTGGAAAATATAACCTTGGTTTCTATTATTTATTTGTAAAATGGACATGGTATTAGATTAAAATAAATATTTGAATATAAATAATTAACTGACAATTGTGATATATAATTAATTATGTTTACATACAATAAAATAATATAGTATACATAAAATTAGTATTAATGTGGTTCACAATTGAATTATGATGGGTAACTAATTTAAAATGAATTTATAACTATTCCGAAATTCAAGACTGTAAAATTAACATTTAACTTGAAACTAAAATAAGAGTATTCACTACAATGTCATGATAAATTCACGCTGATGTTTGAAATAGGTTTACCTGTATTGGATGAAGTTGTGACGAAAACCATACCAACGACATTCTGTTCACACTCCCAATTGACCAGAAGTTGTTTGGTTGCTGTTGATATCAAGTCTCCTTGAACCAGGCCAGCTTTTTGAGTCAAATGTGGAAGAGGTGGGACTCCAAGAAGCTTTGTGCCATTGACACCAGACACCATGACTCCAGATTCCTGGGAGCATTGCTCCAGTAAATTTGACCATGAGAAAAAGTAAATTTGGGTTTGGGTTTTGTTCATCCGCTAGACGTTATGCAATTTTTTTGCGTATACATTCTTGTACAAACCAATTTTTTTAAATTACAAATTCAGTTATTTTAAGTTTAGTTGGTAATTCCATATTTAACAATTATTTTTATTTTTTGTTAAGCTTCAATGTTTTGATAATTAAAATTTTATTAAAAAGTATATTTTTTTAATATAAAATTATCAGGATTGGACTATGTTCCATTGATCTCAGCCAGGTTTGATAAATTGGCCAAATAATTACTTGTGCGGTTTTAAGTAATCCACCATGACTCTAGAATTGAAAAGTTTAGTTAAGTTTAAACTTACTTTTACTTACCTACTTTTACTTACTCTTCCTTACTTTTACTAAGTTTAAAGCACTTACTTTTACTTACTTTCATTGTACTATATTTACTTACTTTTACTCACTTTTACCATACTATATTTACTAACTTTTACTTATTTTGTATTTTTTCAGGTAGTCAATAATCAATAATGGATCCTAATATTGATGAAGTTGGAGAGAAAAGTGAGGGTGTTAAAAGGGGTTACTTTTGTGGTCAATGCAAGAACAAATATCCAAAGCAGCAAAACTGGGAGGAACATTTTAATTCCAAAAAAAATATTTGTTACAATACAAGAGGTCCCAGAGTTTGGGCCCACAGCTTAGATATTGCAGTAAAGAAATACCAGGATGAAGTGCAGCAAAGAGATACGGCAAAGCAGTCATTTAGTTTGTTCACAAAATGTGCTAGTGCTAGACCTCAGAAAAATGAACCAACTTCTTCAACTGCTAATCTAGAAAATGAAACTTTTTCACTAGATGTTTCACAGACTGAAGAAAGTGCTTCTCCTCCACCTAAGAAACAAAAGGTAAGTGAGGAATCTGCGCATCAGACTAACAAAACTGCTTTAGAGGAATTTGAAAATTCCCAAATCCAGAAGACATTGAATGCAATTTTACGCCTAACAAAAGAAACTCACCAAGCTGTTGTGGTTAATAAAGAAGAGAGTCAAAATATGCCTTCAAGTTCAAGTGTTGCATCCAAATCTAATAAAGCAAAAAGCAACAAATTTGACATTTCCATAGCCCATTTAAGCAAGTGTAAATCAATACAGAAATCCTGAACAATGATTTGATCAAATCTACATTCAAATTGGTGGAAAAGAAGGATCTAGGGCATGCTGATGATTCATTTTCAGTACCAAGTGATATAATGGAAAACATTGCAAATAGTGACACTAATATGCCTGATGTAGATATAGCTGTTGAGGATGAAGATGATGATGATAATCAAGAAGATATTGATGATGCTTCTGATGATAAAATGTTTACATTATATTGCATAGCTTGCACAGACCCCAAAGCATGTGCTTCAGACAAACATTCTAACATAAAAGGTTACTTCAATGTTAAAGATTTAACCTATGTATGCAAACAAGGAGAAAATCAAGAGAGATGGTTTAGAAATCTGAAAACCCACCTGAAGAGACATTTAATTAAACTTCAGCATCATCAAAGAGCTGCTGTTTATGAAGTGATGAAAACATCTTCTCGGAACACTACTAAACGCATAGAAGACTTATGTGGCAACATCTTATACTACATAATGAAAACAAACACTGCATGGGCTCTATATCCAGTACTTCTAGCTGTATTACATAGGTCAGGTTGTGAGGTTGGAAATTTGAATCATAGCACACACGCGTGCGAGACAATTTGTGAGCTATTAGATAATCAACTTAAAGAACAAACTGTAAAGTGGTTCTTAGAACAAACTTCAGTAACAACAACAGCTGACATTGGAACAATTTTGGGATTAAGCATGCTAGTTGTATTAGTTATGAGTAGGGCGGTCAAAAGTCAATAAAGTCAAATTGTTTCCTCTGGGGCACTTTTCGCTGAAACGACTGAAAATGCAATAAAAACACCTGTAGGGGGTATATTACCAAAGTTAATAAGTCAACCAAAAGTCAACTTTTACCTGTTAGGTCAAAAATAGCAATGAGGTAAATAAAGTCAATTTTTTTGGAATAAATAATTAAAATAACTAAAATTGGCATCTTTTTGGTTAACTGGCAACTTCGCTGCTCGTATTTGTCAAGGCTTCTACTCTTAAAAACAAAAGGAAGGAAGGAATTGTTTGCTGAAATAGGAACTCCTCCAGAACCGATTGTAACACGTTGGGCAAGCTGGCTGAACGCTGCTTTTTATTATGCAGACAATTTTCCAAATGTGAAGACAATTGTGGAAAATTTTGAAGATGAAGGAATCATTGTTCAGAAGGTTAGAGAGAGTGTTGCTAATGAAAAACTGCCAAAGCAACTAATGTCAATCAAAATGAATTATAGTTTGATTGCTAGCTTAGTGACTAGGATGGAAGCATCTGATTGCACCATTAGAGAGGCATATGAAACCATTTCTTCTATCAACCTTGGCGAAGATATGTGTTCAGTCAAACAATACATTGAAACAAGACTCAAGACAAATGGTATTTGTGAAATAATTAACCTCAGTAGACCTGAAATCTCACCAACAGTTTATGGTCAGCTTTTGCAATGTCAACCAACAACTGCCGCTGTAGAGAGATCTTTCTCCATGCTTAATAAATTATTAAGTAAGGATCGCAATTTTTTGCCAGAAAATGTCGGCAAATACTTCATAATTTACCACAATCGGTCAACTGATGTAGAAGAGCAAGAATAAGTAATTAAAGTAGCGTTTTTATTATTGAAAGTAAAGGCAACTTTATAAGTCAATTTTTCCAATTCGTAAGGTCAACTTTCTTAATTTTTTCAGTCAACTTTTGACTGCCCTAGTTATGAGTGAAGAAGATAGATAAGACTAAAACTTGCTGGGATAAATTTAGTACGCAGCAAATCAGGAGTTTATTTGGCCAATGAAATTTTTGATGTGTTGAAGTCTCCTAATCACTTGAAATATCTGAAGAAGCAATTATCCAAGGTATCTGGAATGGTTGGAGATGGGGCTTTTTGTAAGGACAACGAGCCATTTAAAAACGAAATGAAAAAGTTGTTTGGAGAAAATTTCAAATTTCGATGGGACTTAATGCATCTTGTGAACAGAGCCCACTGTGATGCATTGAAGAAAATTTGTAAACTAAGTGAGCTTTTAGACTTTATTCAGAATCACTTCAAATCTGAGATCAGGCCTTGACTATACCAATATGGTTCTTGACAATATCATTGGTTTTAAGAGACCAAAACTCAAATCTGATACTCACATGGTTAATTACGAATTTGATCAATTTGACAGATGTGGAAAATTGTGTGTTTTTTGATCATCCACAAGAGAAAGAAATTAGTGCCAAGTTCTATGTATTGATTTCCTATGTAACAAAGATTATGTTGCAAGTAGCTCAAAAAACCACAGTTAGTGCAGAATTTGTAGAAAATATATTTTATAAAGAAGGAGGGAAAACTTATGTTAAGAGTGATGGAAACAATTTCCAAATTAGCTAATGGAGGAAATGCAAATGATGTAGTTTCTGAATTTAAGCACGATACCACAGGGCAGCAAAAGGAACTAACAGCTGAGGATTACATCCTAAATGAAGTTTACAAATACATCAAGAAACGTTCTGATTACTACCAGGTTGCTGAAGTTGCTAGACCATCCAGAACCAGATCTGAAAGTAGTTTTACAAAAGACTCAGTGATAAATTGGCTGACAATATATAGAACAGCTGTGGAAAGGAATCACAGAGAGATTAAAGCATTTTGATAAAGATGGATCAACTGCCTGGAGTGAAGCACCAGCTGAAGGGACATTCTCCATTCTTGGTTACATTGTTGAACACAAAGGATCCATTAAGCCATCTCATTTGACTAAGCTGTGCAGAATTGTGAAGGAGGGTCCAGCTCCAGGCACTAGATCTGCTATAATGATCATACAGAAAGCCATTGATCAGTGGCCAAGCATACATGGCGGTAAATTCACAACAAATGCCTACATGCAAGGTCTAACATCGTCCACTGTTGCTGCTGCAATGAATAAATAAACTTAAGGTGAGTTATAAACTGTACATTATTGTATTATTATGTTTAGCTACAACAATTTGTAATTGGTATGTCGTCAATTCAAGAGTTTACTATCATTAACCTATCTAGTGGTGTAAGGGGAAAAAAAGTAAATTCAGAGCTGTGCTCCAGTAAATTTTTTCAAATCTGGAGTCATGCCAGACACAAGAATGGGCAGGTGGTCATCAGTGCCTTTGGAATCCAACATGTCCATAAGTTTACCATCCCAGTGCACCAGTACTTTGTCTGATGGTTGCCATTCATCCATGATTTTTAAACTTATTTCTGACACGATGGAAGCTCAGTATCGGTGGGCCATCCTTGCATTTAGACTCAGCTTTGATGTATCTCCACCACATGCAGATACAAGGGAGTACACAATTGCACTCAGCTGGGTCGGCAAGATGTTATTTCAAACACTGCATGAAACAAGTTCTGCCGACTTCAGAATATCATGGGGCACAAAAATTGAAACTCCCTCTTTCACTGTTCTCCGATGTTTTCTCTTTGGTTCAGCAGTGCTGGCCTCATCAATGTCATCATCCTCATCAGAGCTAATAGGTGAATCAATATCAGCCTGTACATTCTCAGCATGATCACATTGCTCTCTTCTCGCATCTGCCTTTTCTGAACCTTTTCTGTGAGTACTTTGTTTACCCCAGAGTAGGTAGCTACTCTGTCACTTAGCATGCTTTTCATAAAGAGTATGTCAGTATCGATGGCATCTTGTTCAGCCTGAGTTTTCCCCTTTTTCGCAGCCACCGTGTCTTTCAACACTGTGTTCTTATAAAATTTCATCATCAGGCTCAATTCTGATTTAAACTTCATAATTCCAGGATCATCAGCCCGTCTTCTATCCTCATTCTTTTTCATAAGCATCATGTAGTCTGTCATAGTAAGTTTTAATCACTCGGCCAATATTGTTCCTGTCTGTAATGGTCGGGACATTCGCCTTCTGGTAATGCAAAAGCACATTGTCAATGGTGGCAGATAAAGCCTGGTCCCAATGCATATCCCGAAGGTTTGCTAACAGACATAGTAAGACCTGCCTATTAGTTGGCAGTTTGCACCCTTTATTTCCTTTTCTTCTTCTTGGGGTACGGTGCCCAATAACATTCTGACATACTCATCATCTTGCTGTGTATCCATGATTAAATTCTCTATTCACAACATCAAATCACTGTCAAGGGAAAAGAAAAGAGCATCATTAAAATTAAATGCAACAAAATAACACGTGGAAAATTTGTGGGTCAGCATTCCAGACCCAGAAATGAAAATCTGATAAAATGTGCTATTTTCACACTTATTTATGAAGTTCATAAGCTGAAATAGCAATACTTGCTGGTACGACGGTGCTAGCTCAAACATGCACCGATCTCCAAGAAAATTTACAGGGGTGTTTCCTAGATAAATACACAACACAAACTTTGAACAGCATTGTAGGACCATTTTTTGATTTTTGGAGGGCAACAGTCACACCCTAGTACCTACCACTCAAGAAAAAATCAAACAGTGAAAAAGGACCAACAATAAAGTTCACTTGCCATCTTTGTTGTTTACATCCTCTAAGCCAAGGGTTCTTAACCTGTCGCTCGCAAGCAACATGTTGCTCTTCAAATGGGCAAATGTTGCTCATGAACAAAGCCTGCTTTTCTAATGCAAAGCAAAAAGGATAATATTTTTCCTGAAATTTTTACTGCTGACTTCAAGATAACATTTTCATTCATGGTCGACATTTTTAGCCATTTAAATGACTTAAATCTGAGGTTGCAAGGAAAAAATATTTTTGTTGAACTGCCTTATGAGGAAATTACAGGATTTAAAAAAAAAACTTTTTCAGAGCCAAGTTTCTAAGGAGAATCTTAATCATTTTCCTGAACTTGAACAATGTTTGGCTGAAACTGCTAGCAACCATCCATCACTCGTAGTAAAAGCACTCAAAAACATTAGTGATGAGTTTGAAGAGAGGTTCAAACACTTAAAAGAGCATCTACCAAACTTTCAATTATTGACAAACTACATAAATTTCGAGATTGATGATCTGACACAAATTTTCAAACAAGAGGAAATAGCAGCTACAGAATTAGAACTTATTGATATTTTTCAATATACCTAAAAATTTGAATTAACCACTTAATGAATTTGCCCGAATATACTCAGGCATCAAAGACTCGCTCTAAAATAATTTACCCGAATTTACTCGGGCGCATGAAAAATTTGAAGTATGTTTAAAATTTGAACGAGATATCTCGTGCATTTACTCTAATTGGCTGTACTGCTCGAAAGCCACGCCTCTGGGCGTGGTTTGAAGCCTGGCTTTTGACATATAACACATATAATTATGTTTATATACAGTACTTTCTCAGTGCGCAACAGTCATCCGAGGTGCATTGTATATCTGTCCAAATCATTTTTTACATATGGTAATTTTAGTCATATAAAGATGGATTCTGATAGTGAAGAAGAAAGTTTGTTAGGAAATGTTGAAGATATACATCTGAGCTCTTCCGAAGATGATAACAGTGATTCCTCTTGCTCAGAAGACTTTTCGGAGGGTGAATCAGATGAAACATTTGAGCAATTTCGTCAATCGTGGTTTGAAGAGACTCAGCCTACGGTAGCTCCTCCAAGATTTGACTTCACAAAGAGTAATGCAAATACGAATGTTCCCGTTGAAGGTAATCCATTAGATTTTTTCAATTTATTTTACTGATGAACTCATTGATATTATTGTAACTGAGACGAATCGGTATGCAACGCAACACGGGAACAGTGCTTGGAGAGCTACAGACAGTAATGAGATAAGTGTGTTTTTAGCAATAACAATGCTGCAAGGCCTAATTCCAAAGCCTAACTATTGGCTTTATTGGACAAAAAAGCCTATCACGGATACACCATTTTTTAGACAGTGCATGACTCAAAAGATTTCAGCTTTTGAAAAGTAATTTACATTTTGCAAATAGTGAAGATTATGACCCAAATACCCACCCATACCAGAAACTGAACAAAATTTATCCAGTTTACAAATACCTTAGTGACAAATTCAATTCTCTATACAACCTAGATCGTGATGTGACAATTGATGAGAGCCTTATGATGTATAAAGGACATCTTGGGTGGGTGCAGTACATGCCTCTGAAGAGAGCTCGCTTTGGCATAAAATTATACATGCTTTGCGAATCAAAGTCAGGCTATGTTTGGTCAACAATCATATACACTGGAAAAGGTACTCAAGTGAGTCAGGTTTATAAAGATCTTCCAGTATCTATCCAAATTGTGATGTCATTGATGGAGCCATTATTGGGGAAAGGGCATTGCCTGACTACAGACAACTTTTATACTTCACTGGAGCTGGCTAACTTATTGGTTGAACATCGTACAGACACTTATGGGACTAAAACAAACAAGGAAAGGGATACCTGCGCAAATAAAAAAAAAAAACCTGAAAAAGGGGGAAAGTATTGCATTTAGGCTTCGAAAAGTTTTGGCTATGAAATGGAAAGACAAAAGGGATGTCACTCTTCTATCAACTGTTCATTCTTCAGAAATGACAGAATGTGTAAGAAGGCGAGGTGTTGTCCGTGTGCCTCAGATTGTGAAGGATTACAACAACACCATGGGAGGAGTTGATCGGGTTGATCAAACACTTTCAAGCTACCCAATCATGAGGAAACGGGGAAAGAAGTATTACCGGAAGTTGTTTTTTCATCTTTTAGAATTAGCTGTATGGAATTCTTTCATTCTTTTCAAACAAACGGGACAAAGCAAGAAACCATTAGACTACAGAATGGAGCTGATCGACATGATGGTTGCAAAATACAAAGTATCTTTCGTAGCTTCAAGGGGTCAACCAAGCACCAATGCCACACCACTTCGAATGTCAGGGCGCCACTTTCCAGATATTATTCCAGCAACTGAGAAAAAAACGAACCCAACAAGGATATGTGCAGTTTGTACACGAAAGAAAACCGAAAAGGGAAAAAAAATTCGCCGTGAGTCAAGATATTACTGCAGAGATTGCGATGTAGGCCTATGCGTTTCTCCGTACTTTCATGATTATCACTCGAAGTATGATTTCTCTTAAAAGTAATATGCCAATTTTCTTTTACATAGTTTTTATTTAGTTCAGAGTTGTTTTGAAAAGAATTTGCTTAACATGTATTATTATTTTTATTCAAAAAAACATGTATTTCTCGTTTTAAAAAATGAACGTATAAACTCGGGCAAATTTTTCAAAGGACATGTAATTCTTTATAACTTCTTAAAAATAAAAAAAATAATAAAATGTCGATTATTTTCCTCTTTAGCACTATATAAAGAATAAAATATTCTATTAAAAAAAATAGATATATGTTGTCCACTTTCTTGGAAATAAATAAGTTGGTTAAGTGGTTAAGCATTATGAAGTTTGCATGTGTTTAAAGAAATATTTAAATAGTTAAATATTTATCTAATTTAAACTTTAAGTTAAAGGCTTTTTTTATATATGTTTGCTCACTCTGTAATTAAGTGCCAAAAATTTGCTCACTTAAAAAAAGGTTAAGAACCCTTACATCTAAGCCAATCAGAGATCGTCTCAAAATGTATACAGTAGCCCACCAAGATTTGTGTCAGTTGTCGTGGTAGGTCTTCATATTCGCTATCTGTGTGTGTTTTGTGAACATTTTATGCCCATCATGTCTGGGAAATGGCCTGCAAGTGAGGTGTTGGTAAACCAGCCAAGGTGCCCAGGAAAGTCATTAGTATAGACATGAAAATGAAAGTGATACAAAGGGTTGAGGCAGGCGAGCATCAGGTCAATGTGAGTCAGTCACTTGGCTTAGCTTAGCTTCCTTTACTGTTAAAATGATACTCAATAACAGTGAGAAGATAAAAAGAACCAGCCAGTCTACCACCCTACCACCACATCCTCAGTTACAATGAAGGTTTCTACTGCCAGGAAGGAGTAGTAGGTGTGCAGTAGGAATGAGGCAGCAGTGGTAAACCACACAGCAAGCTCCAAAAAAATTAACTGTCGAGTGTTATTAAATTTAGTTTCACTTATTATTGATGTTAAAGTTTTCGTTTGAATTGTACAAAGTTAAGCATTATCACCTTACTGATTGTGGCAGCCACTTTTGTTGTTTTATCATCATTGCGCTGGAGCCATTTGCTTGCTACTTAATGTTTACTTTTTATACAGAGCAGTGGAAAATCACATACGTATTTCTAAGTAACCAACTTTTTTTCTTATGTTTAAGACCTATTTTGGCACATTTAATCATTATTTAGTCATTCTGTAAGAAAATAATAGTATTTAAAGGCATTTATTTATAATTTCAACTGATTTTGCTATTAAGCAAGAACCCATCTCCATAAGCACCATGTTATAATGATCTCTATCATTGACATCTGAGAAAGAAACACTATTTCACATTGATTACATTCCCTGATCAATGCTGATTCACATAACTACTTTCTGTGGATGAATTAACCGCATTAATAGAGCTATATATATAAATATATATTAGGGTGTGAAATGACTAAATTGAAAATCATATGATTTGGTAGCAATTTAATGTAATCATTTGGCATATAAAATAATATCCTTACTTCAAAAACAATAAAAAATAACTCCTACCTATATCAATTTTAATTCAAAAATTCCATTCTTCCGTAAATTTGTAACAAAATAACAAGTGTGTGCAAACATCCTATCAACATTTAAAGTGGCAAGAAGATATCATTCAGGGTCTTTATTTGAAAGTAACCAATGCAGTCATGTCCTTTTTGCTGTGGTTTCTTGACATCAGCATTCGGCTTGCTACTTGCGCTTTGATGTAGCCTTCTTGCCTCTCGTGACTGTAAACTTGACTAGCTACTTATGTGACCATTTTCACACATCTCTCCACACTCTGAGTGAGAGGCCACTTTGGCATTTGCATTGGGGCCTCTTTAAGTTGTGTTAAATCTTTGTTTGTTATACATGTCAGTGGTGGCTCCAAAACTTCCAAACTCAAGTTAACTAATTCTGACAATTTCATGGCATTGACGTTTATTGGAGGTACCTTCCTTGTCTGAACAGAGCAGCCTCCCAGCTGGTCATCATCTCGTGATGTTCCTCTAAGCTTTAGAATGATTTCCACAGCCTCAGTTCGCTCTTTGGTACATTGGCTGCAGAGTATTGCTTGCAAAACTGCCTCTGGCCAAGCATACCAAGCATACCGAGCATACCACTACTTTCCTTTGGGTTCTCAGTAGCTATAATTGAAACAAGATGTGATTGGGCCCCTCCATCCACATTGGATTAAGTTTTACATTGAACCAGTGAGGAAGATAAAACCCAATAATAAATTCAACAATCAACATCAAATTCTGTAGCATTTTGCCCTTCAGTGCATGTTTGGAAACCCAAATCCTGCAGAAACAAATCACTGTAGTTAACCAACGACTGACTTATGGGTCCAATCTCCAAGAGAGCGTAATATTGATCTGTGCTGAGGTCTTTGATAACTTCTTCAGACAACACTGGAAGGGGAGGGCCTACTTCGACCTTTGGAAATTTTGTATTTATTTCTAATTCCATTGCTTCGAATCTAGCATGTTGCCAAAGGGGTCTGACCACTTCTTGTTGCTCTTTGTAGGACCATCAAGTTCCTGGATGAGACAATGAAGAGGTAGTTCCCCTGTGTGCAAATCACATACAATCCAAACAAGCCTTCTTCCAAGTTTTTTCTTTAAATGCATCATAACACCACCCTGCCATCCAGTGTTCACCGCAGTTGAGTCTCCACCAATGGCCTGCAGTGAACTGTCAAGTCTTCTTTCTTGAAGCTAACATATTATTTGATCAGCAATTGCCTCTGCATGTTTCTTGCCTTCTACTTCTGCTTCAGGAACAAAGTGAAACAAATAGTGGCCACCAGGTTCGGAACACACAGAGTAGTGTTCTTCTTTGATAAGACCGGGAAACTTTCTGTCCATTCCCTCTACCTCTAGGAGAACTTTTGTGTCATCTCTTCTTCCATCAAACAAAAGGCAAGAGAGACCTTCCTCCTTCAAATCTTTTTCATGCTGATCAGATATTTCCTTCATTATTTTTTCTTGTGCTCTTCTTATCTTATTATGATCTATCACTAAGGATGTATCCTCTCGGCTGATGAGGCCTGCATCTATCCAAGCGGCAGTGGCAATCTCTGCAGTCTCTCGTAGCCCCGTATGGTGGCAAATACTGGCAAGGGCAATGTTTGAGATGTCTTTAGTATTGTATTTCATTCTCTTCGGCAAAGGTTCAGATGGCATTTTAGAGCTATCATCTGATGTTGCTTCTTTCTGTTCATCTGAAGAGCTTTCAAAGAAGTGAGAAACCTCTTGATAGAGCTCTTCATCTCTTTGGGTGGCTTCTTCACTCTTCTTTTTCTTCCCTCTCAGATTCTCTCTTTTTTCTTAGCAACAACAATCTGTTTTTTGGTTTCTGAATAATCTGCCAAACCAATCTGCATACTTCCTTGGCCTCCTGCCTTTGTTCTCTGCGCCTTTATGAAAGCCAGCTCCAAAACAGGGATCTTCTTCTCACGAGGACAGTGACAATCAATGTGAGGGAGAGGTTCTCTTCTGCATGAGGGAGAACAATTGGCTTCAGAACAACTCTATGGGACACTGGCAGTTCAAAATGTCAAGAAGAGTATCAAGTGTGTGCAGAAATTTATTTTTCTTTGCTAGTTTTCCTTTACCAAGTGATGTCTCAACTGCTTTGTGCCACAGCTTTGTTAATTTTAGCTCAATAGTTCTATAATGATTGAGTACAGGTGGTTTGAATAACACTAGCTTTTTTCCACTGATGCAGAAGAGTGGGAATCATGTCCCTTATGAGCTCTTTCTCTGTGTAGTTCCTTCTATCCTTTGTATTTTGTTCACAAAGGAGTAACCCTAGTCTCAACATGTCTCACACTGTTGGTAGTTCGGATACAGGGAGCTCCTTGCCTGTACCGACTAACAGGCTCAAGTGGCATGATGACTGACCTCTTGTCTTCAATTTTGGCATCTTAGGAATATCTGAAAAGAAAAAACATTTAAGTATTTTATATCAATTACAATGTTTCAAAGTTTAGTCATTCAATATTCTAAAATTCAATAAAAAAATATTTCATGGGATTACAACATAATTAGACAGAAGAATATGATGATAAATAATTGTTATAATCAATACTTACAGTTAAACTATAGTATTCATCTAGCAGAATAACTATGAAGTAGGTACAAGAGCAATAACAGCAAACCACCATCTATGACATCTAAGAGGCAACTGAGGACTGAGAGTGAGGGACAGTTCTATTCATGTTGTGACTTGTACAACAACTATATGACCTTGAAAACACTCCATATGCGATTAGTAGGATAATTCTGTGACAGATGAATAGTTAATCAATTTATGTCCTATTATTTAGTAAGAGAGTCAATTTCTGAAACTTTAATGTAAAATTGATGTAGGTAAGGGTTATTTTATTTCATTTTGGTTGGCCAATTTCAAGTTTTGACATGAAAAGACACTATATTTTCACTACCAAAATTGATTTGAAAAAAGTTAAAATTAACACACCCTAATAAATAAATAAAAATATATATACATATAAATTACTGGCAAACTCAAGATTGCCTCAGCATTCTGAGGATTACCCATTGATATTTGGCAAAGACTGAAATATTCTTTTATTTCGCACTTTGTCTAAATCTTAACATGCAGTCTAAGGAACGCCTACGTAGGATTAGTCATCATCAAAAGTGTTATTTTGGACTTTGCCTGGCATTCAGGCAATCTGCGAAGTGCCTAATAGTAATACACAGGTTTCAACTTTTTATTTTGTACTTTGACCTAACCTAATTAACATTTACAAACAAGTAATTTCAAAGTGTTGGTGTCATTTTTTTGGGTTGGTTGAATAATTTGGAACACCAAAAATAGGATAGTGCCACAAAAAAATTTTACGATGCTAAACTGATTCTCAACAAAAGTTTTTATGACACTAAACTGTGGCTCTACATACCCAAAACAGTTTGTGCCTCAGATAAGCTATCCTCCCCTTCTCTGAGAATCCTAGCATAGGCCTATATATTATTAGCCCTCTGTTTTTGCTCTAATATAGGGCCTTGCCTTGGCTTCCCTTGTTCACATCACTAAGAAAATCTCTGGATGCATTAATAAGTTCAGTCACAATCATTCCAGCAAGGTCTACATGCAGGGTTGGCCCGATTGGACCTGAACCAGTTGTCCCCAGAGGTTTTTTCAAAAAAAGCCCACCTGAAAAACTCAAAACCCATTCAAGCAGGTTTTTTCAGATATAGGGCCTAGTATTTTAAAATAATGAGTTATTGTAATAAGCTAATAAAAATAATATACCAGTCAATATCATGAATTTAAGTTATTGTACTCATGTAGGACTGTGTTTTATTAAATAACAAAAGCACAAAGCTCAACTCAACTTTTTTTTTTTAATTAAAACTGAACTCCAAAATATTTAATTTTATTAAATGAAGTGCCCTGTAAAAGTAATAAACTAATTAAATTCAGATAGTAATCATAGTTAAGTATTTATTTATTAAGCACTGGCACATTTCAAAGTAATCAAACTTCATCTTCATTCAGTTCACTTCCACTATGCAAATATTTGTATATTTTGACCAGCTTTCCTGCTTTTTTTGTCCCAAGCTTGTTGCGTAACTTGGACCAAGTGTGTCCAAATGTTGAGAAAATTCTCTCAATGGGAGCTGAACTTGGGGTACAACTCAGATGTTCACAAAAGTTGCAGAAATCTTCCATACTAATAGCAATTCTCTTTGCAGTTTGTACTTTTATCAATTGCCATGAAGTAGAGGAAGACTTTCTATACAGTTGAATGACTTGATTATTAAACATTGATACTGAGAAAAGGTTCTTGTCTTTTATTTTGAAAGCCAGAAAATATGATAGATATTGAGGCTTGTTGCTGATTACACTAGGCAACAAAGATTTTGTTACAGAAGACCAAATAGGTGCTCCTAGCTAATTTCGGTATGCTGATTTCAAATCTATAATTAGACTTTTTCTATCACGTCTAGATTTTGTGTAAAATGCAAATCACTTTTAGTAAAATTTTCTACCACGTCCAGATTTTGGTTTTAATCGGCTTAATGCCAGTAATATGAAACTTGCTTTTCAAGGTTAAAGCAATTTTTTTTGCCAACTATATACAAATTCGAACAATTTGATAAATAAAATTTATCTCGAGTTGGCAACACTGAGTCAAGAGCATAGTAACGGGCAACGGCCCAACGGTAAGTCGCTACGTGACAGTCAAGCAACGGTTGTTGAAGCTCTCTGCTGATGAGCAAGTGACAGGTTGTGGTGACTTGTGTGTTTTTATAGCATTTGTTTTGTACTACGGTGTGTATTTCTTTTTATTTTGCACATCGTAATAATTACTTTCTACGTTTTTTCAGATATTGTATGGTAATTCAAAATGGCATCAAATAGACGTGCTTGTGTAAATCACCCAGACAACTTCTGCTTTGTCTGTGGACAATATACACCTAAGCCACAACGTAGAAACATAACAACAAAGATTAAACTTGCCTACAAGTGTTATTTTGACTGTAAGTTAGGAGACCAACAGAGGGACTGGGCACCACATATTTGCTGTGCACAGTGCAATGCAATGTTAATAGCTTGGATGAATGGTAAAAGAAAAGCTATGCCGTTCTCAGTCCCATGGTTTGGCGTGAGCCGAAAAATCACTTCAATGATTGTTATTTTTGTTTGACAAAGATTGCTGGTTTCGCAAAGAAAACAAATCAAAGATCACGTGCCCAAACTGCGAATCAGCAATGAAACCAGTACCACATGATGAAACAAATCCACCACCAGTTCCACCAGCAACGATAACAGACAGCAGTTCATCTGAAGATTCTGCTAGTGATATAGAAACAGGGAAAGATGGCATATATGTTCCAGATGCAAATATTTCCCCACATTTGTTAAGTCAAGCGGAGTTAAATGACTTAGTGCGCGATTTGGAATTACCAAAAGAAAAGGCAGAGTTGCTTGGTTCAAGACTTCAAGAATTTAATCTTCTCCAACCAAACACCAAAGTTTCCCATTTCCGCCATCGCCATTTGCAGTTTTCATCATTTTACTTACAGGAAGAAAACGTTTGTTTCTGCCACGATATCAGTGGTCTGATGCAAGGGATTGGCTGTCGCTATGATCCAAAAGAATGGAGACTGTTCATTGACTCTAGTAAAGCTAGCCTTAAAGCTGTATTACTGCACAACGGCAATGAAAAACCTTCAATACCTGTAGCACATGCCACTGGCCTTAATGAGACTTATGAATCGATGAAACTGCTGCTAAGACTCATCAAATATAAGGACCACACATGGAATATTTGTGGCGACCTTAAAGTTGTATCATTACTTCTTGGGTTACAGTTGGGCTACACAAAGCATATGTGCTTTTGTGTCTATGGAACAGCAGAGATGACAAGAACCACTACAAAAAACATGATTGGCCATCTAGAACTGAACATGTTGTTGGTAAATACAATGTGAAACACCCAGCACTTATTGACCCTCAGAAAGTACATCTTCCACCACTTCACATTAAACTTGGCCTTATGAAAAATTTCGTGAAGGATATGGATCATCAAGGTAGTGGTTTCCAATATTTAAAGGATAAATTCAAAGGAATATTGACAGATGCTAAGCTAGAAGCTGGAGTTTTCACTGGACCACAGATCCGCAGTGTCATCCACGACTCATCGTTTCCATCTAACCTAAATGAGAATGAACTAGGAGCATGGACATCTTTCGTTGAAGTTGTCAAAAATTTTCTTGGAAACCACAAAGCTGAAAACCACCGTAAACTCGTAGAAAACATGCTTAAATCTTATGAAATAATGGGATGCAGAATGTCTTTGAAAATTCATTTTTTACATTCTCATCTTGACTTCTTCCCGGCCAACCTTCGGGCTGTAAGTGACGAGCATGGTGAGCGCTTCCACCAACAGATCTCAGTTATGGAAAACAGATACCAAGGTAATTTCAACCCAAATATGATGGGAGATTATTGTTGGTTCCTGCAGAAGGAGAGCTCGTCATCCTACAAGCGACAAAGGAAGAGGACACACCAAAGTTTCACTTAAGAACAGGAATTTGCCTTTCAGTAGTAACAACAAAATACTAACGCGCTTTGGGTGGATGGTTGGGCGCAGGGGTGGTAACTCCGCCAGCGGAATTCCGCTGTCTGTCTTAAGCCAGAATAAAGGAGGAAAGACATCCCTGTTCACTAATTATTTAAGTATGCTTAACATAAAACGTGGCACGGAAAAGTAGCTTAGACGGCTTTCGTAATAGAAGCGGGTGAGAAAAAAAAATGAAAAATAGGGGTTTTCGGTTGCACAAAATCTGGACGTGATAGAGAAATTTTGATATCAGATCTGAAATCAGCATCAGCGCTTTAGTAGGAATCAGTAGTTCACGTGTCTGTAACAAAAAAAAAGTTGAAATTTGTTGCCTAGTGTTATCCACTGTTCTGCTACCATTGCTTGCTCTTCATCAAGTTCTGCTCCTGTTAATGCATACATATAAATAGATTATAAATATTGATACTTACCCATGTATTGAGGGTCCATGAAGTATGCTACATAAAAGAATGGTTCCAGAGCATCAGTCAATTGTTTTTTAATTTGAGCTCTGTATGGCTTGAGGTCTTCACTTTGCAAGAGCTGTATCCACGTTTCGACAGCAGTTGACAAAGTTGCTGAATCACTTTGAAACTGCAAAAATTTGATTATACTGATATAATAATAAATCCTGGAATAAAATATAAATAAAATTTTTACTCAAAGCATTAATTAATTAAAATAAAACTAGAGTAAGTATTAAAATAATTAAGTAGCAGATGTACCATACTTAAAAATGTAACCAAATTTTCATAGGTAGCTAAGTATACCTTATCAAGTGCAATAGCAACTGATTCACAAACAGTCATTGATAGCAGAAATGTTGAATGGCCAGTGTGGATTGAGGCGGCAATGATAGGATCATTCCGCACTGATGACCATCCATCTTGTAACAGAGTTATTGTAGCATTTGTTAAGTCATTACTCAGATTCTGTTCTATTTCATCATGTACTTCAGTATGATGATGATCTGCTAGGTCTTTTCTTGTTGGTACGCAATACCCAGATCTTAACAGATTCATCATTTGTTTATATTCTTTGCTGCTAGCAGCATTAAAAGTTATTGCATTACTGTAGAAAAACTTGGCAACTTGTAGATCAAGCAGTTTCTTTTGTTTTTCTGTTGTCTTTATGATAAAATTGGTCATCTGAGGTTGGGTCAATTTTGACTTTAATGATTAGAGTAGCTACTACAAATACTGCTTGATAGGGGGAAATACAAATATTTAGGTTTCTTCTTTGGAGGTTGAGAAGTAGAACAATTGTCAGGTCTGTTGACAGGGACACCAGAAGCTGATGAAGGTGATGACAGAAATGAATCAAATGATAGTTCAGAAACTGATGATTCAGATGAAATATTTAATGCAACTTCATCATGAGTTGGAGGATTTTCATTTCTCTATACATTTTGGTAAATGTGTTTTGATTCTCTCAATTTTAGAACCCAACTTAATTCCATTCCACAATGTTTGCATTTCAATTTTGAGCTTCCTTCAACTCGTATGACATCAGCCCATTCATGAGATTTCCTACCACTTTCAGCAACAAATGGCATGGTTTCTTCAATTTTTAGTATTAAATAAAAATAATTCAGTATGATACTAGTAATACTAAGCTTTAGCTATTACCGTATTTTATGCCTCATAAGAGAGCTTATATTTAGCAAAGAATATTCAGGAAAAAATATTTCAAAGATTTATCAGCCTGGCAAAAAATATATTCCCATAACTTTATTAAAAGAACATTAAACAAAACAATAACATATGAGCCCTGAAGTGATTTTTGGAGACATTTTTTAGGAAAAAAGTAGCGTCTTATGAGGCGTAAAATATGGTATATCTAAGTTACATTTTAAAAAAGCCATCTATATGTATCTGTAACAAAATAGCAATCATTATCAAGAACAATCAATAAATACTGTATAAATGCAAAAAATTTTAAAGGCCAGTTTTTAAATTTTATTATATACTTTTCTTATATTAGATACAAAAAACCTGATTAAAAAAACCCAAAAAACAAAAACCTGAAAAAAACCAGTTTTTTGCCAACCCTGTATAGTTTTTCTCCTTCCACACAATAAAGAAAGTGGTTGGTAGATAAATGGGTACCCTAGGTGGCCTAGTGGTTAAGACGCTGGGCTGCTGATGGGGCGTGGTTCGGATTCCACGTTAAACTGTAGGTCTAAGGTGGAGTGAAAAGCTTGACCTTCGTCAGAATGAACAATTCGGGCGGAAGCTAACCAAAGGTTACCAAAGGTTACCAAAGGTTACCAAAGGTTACCAAAGGTTACCAAAGGTTACCAAAGGTACTGGTATTTAATTCTAAGCTAGCATCATTGAGAAAGGAAACAATTTGTTCATACATATCTTCAAGCCAAGATAAACTTGAATTTTAGAGTTTACATCTTGACAAGCTAAAGCTTTGGATGCTTTCAGGAATAAGTTTATAAATTGTGTATATTTCTAGCTCTGTAAATAGTTCTATGTTAATTAGCTGACTTGAGACTCATTTTTAAAAATTTTATAAAATATAGCTTATGGCTTGGATAACCTTGATATGCCCAAGTGGCTTCCTTCATGTTTTCCAAATAAAATGAAAAGTAAAGTTAACTCAAGTCTGCCATGTTCCTTTCATTCAAAACTCAAATTACATTACAATACACAGTATTTTTTTCACAAGAGTACATTACAGGCTTTTGAGAAATTTTGGAATTTTAGGTTAGGTTAGGGGTAATTATGTCACAAATGACGGCCTGAAGTTGAAATAAAAAATACATTTTTCTAGTGTATTTTAGGTCAATTTTTGATAGTCACCAGACTGTGTTTTTCTGGTATGTTTTTAGGTGATTTGAATGATTTTGACCATTTCTATAGCAAATCACTCATTTTTGAGTTAACATGATTTTCATTAGTTTTAACGAAAATATCAAGACTAAACCTAACCAATCATTAAGGGCTTGCAGTTGACCTAACTGGGCATTCAATTAACCTAACAGGTCAAAATAATTCGAATCACCTAAAAACATACTAAAAAAAACATTTTTCATCAGAAATTTTAGAATCAGATGACCAATGAACAATTACCTAACCTTATCCCACATTTTCCTAACTGGGGGCTTTGCCCCCGGACCTCCATTATATCCTTGAAGTCTTACCTTGGCCTCTAAAATTTGATGAAAAATGTTTTTTTGGTGTGTTTTTAGGTGATTCGAATGATTTTGACCTGTTAGGTTCATTGAATGCCCCATTAGGTCAACTGTACGCCCTTGATGATTGGTTAGGTTTAGTTATAATATTTTTGTTAAAACTAACGAAAATCATGCTAACTCAAAAATGAGTGATTTGCTATAGAAACAATGGTCAAAATTGTTTGAATCACCTAAAAAAACACCAGAAAAACACTATCTGGTGACTATCAAAAATTGACTATTTTGGTGTGCTCTGTTCAAATATAACCTTCATTTCTTGTGCAAATGAACAGAAATACATATTTTGGCCATGCAATGACAACTTTCTGTTCATTTGCACAAGAAATGAAGGTCATATTCGAACAAAGCACACCAAAATACACTTGAAAAATATATTTTTGGCTACACTTTATACAATAAAGCATAACCTAACATGTTCATGTTACGAGATCTCGTAAACAACGCATTACCACAAGAAACGTCCAACACACCTCAAAATTAACCAGAAAAGTTTATTCTCATCATTTTTGTTTAAATTAACGAAAATATCACAACAACCTAACCAATCATGAAGGGCATTCAATTAACCTAACCAGGTTAATATTGGTTATTTCACCTAAATATCTTCTGATCTTTTCGCATTAGGCACTCACTGTCACATTTCAGACAAGTTAAGGAGAGAAAAACACCGTAATTGATAAAAGCATCCAATGCTTTGTAGGGGTGCACCAGATATGATATCCAGCTGGATATTGTGAAATATCCAGTATCTAGCAGGATATGGGTCATATCCAGCTAGATATGCTAGATATAGGCTGACATTAGAAAATTAACACCTGTATGAAAATCTGCCATATAATAACATTACAAATAATATTTTATATACAAAAAAAATGGAAAGCCCTCCAGGGCCCACCCCTACACCAGTCCAGCAACACTTTTTATATTAAATCAACACAATACTGATGACAAGAATAAATAAAACATCTGTCCATCCTTAACAATTACAGTTCTATTAATATAATCAGAGCTTTTTATAAAAATGTCTAGGCGTTAAATTTTTTAAAAATAGTAAAATATTGCTAGACCCCTACACTTGCTTTTCATTCTTTTTCTCCTTTTTCAAAACAATACAAAATACTACAAGCTTGACAAATGTAAAACAATACATTGAATACAATATAAAATGGCCATCATGGCCAATCTTTGAAAGAAATCTTTGTAAAATACAAATGCTTGGGATTACGGAAGACAAAGTTGATTTTTCCAAACTCATTTCCTGAGTTAGTTGGAAGAATGGTTTTAATATTTTAAGGAGATTTCATATCAGTTTTCCACTCGAAGGATGTGATGGTAGGTAATTCACTACGATCAGCCAAATACATTTGCACTGGAATTTTTAATTTATATAATCTTTCTAGCATCAAATATGCACTGTTCCAACGTGTTGGGATATCTTGAACCAATAGGAGGCGCTCAAGATTTTGCTGCACTTGAATGTGTTTGAAATTGTTACAGGCCAAAGGAGAATGATTAAAGCGAGTTGCAAGGCAGCAACTTTTTGCAAGGATATCAATTACACTCTTCTAAACCATAATTGAGTCACTAATAACCAGTTGGAGTAAATGAATGCTGCAGTGTATTGAAGGTATTTCAGCCAGGTCACTACCAAGAGCCATATTACTAGCTCCATCCCTCACCAATAAATTCCTCTTATTTGCATCAAGATCCCAACTATCCCACATAGAGTGAAACTTTTCAGATATATTCTTGCCAGTATGCGACCCTGAGAAATGAGAGGCATGTAGCACAGCATCATATCTTTCAAAATCTTTACCTATCCAATGACCCGATAATGATATAAAACTTTCTTAAGGTTGTACATGTCCATATATCTGAAGCAAAGCTGACATGCTTTACTACTTCCAGCTTCTGAGCAATTTTAGACAAACTCATTATAAAGATGAGGAGTTATAGTATCAGAGAAGTACCTTCTGCTCGATAAGAGATATCTGGGTTGGAGGTAGTCCCATTAGATCAATAAAACCATCATTTTCAACTAAAGTAAATGGCTGGTTGTCCAAAGCCACCATCATGCCAATTTTATGGTGAATCATCACAGACCTGGAATCATTTGATGTCCCATATTTTTTTAGATGAAAAGCTTTCCTCTATTGAGATCTGCTTAATCATTTGGTCCATTATCTTTTCTTTCAGAGTACGACCAGTAGAAGTTGATGGTCTAGCCCGTATTCTATCTATGCCTATTTCCTTTAATTCAGTCGCAGCTATTCTTTTTTTGTCATTTTTGTTTTTGGCTTCAGCATACTCTTTTGGGTGATTAATCTTCAAATAATTATGAAGAGGTGTTGTGCTAAAAGACTTTTGGCCACCTTTCTCCATCCCACATTTGATGATCTTTTGGCAAATATTACACTTTGCAATGATATCACTAGGATTATTTATTGTATACAGTGACCACACAAAACTTGTCATGATTAATACTTAATAGTTTAATACAACACAAGAACCTGAAAGAGAAAATTAAATATTTGAATATACTTAAATTATTATTTATCTTATATTTGGGGAAGACGCTTGCTCCCAATGCAAAACAAAACATAGCAATAAGTAAAAATAATACGGTACCTAATAATATATATCCAACCAGATAGATATGGCCATATCCAGTATCCAGCCAGATATGAAAAATTCATATTCAGTGCACCCCTAATGCTTTGTCTTCATCTAGGGCACATGACAAATCAAGTTCTCAAAGTCAAAACCACATGAATAGCACATCATAATTCTATCATAAACACCACCAAACTGAATCCAATTAGAAAAAAAGCCAGAACAGAAACCAACAAACTAATTAAATCACAGATTAGCGAAAAAAATAGCCCAAAATTATACTTGTTGGACCAAAAATGTGTGTGTGTGTGTGTGTGTGTGTGTATTATCATCATAATTTTCACCATTAATATGCATTTGCACAAAAAATAAGTGAAATTTGAATAAAGCAACTAAAATAAAGTGACCATATTTTTAGGAGCAAAAAGCAAGACACCTCTACCTCATATATATATATATATATTAGGGTGCCACTTATTTGGGGTGTTTTTCATTTTTTGGGAATTTCTATCAGGACGGGCGCATTTCTGGTGTCATTCCGTCTAAAAACATGTGTGTAAAATATTTTTGAAATAAAATAATAATTAGAACTGCCTCAACGAGGTCAAAGTTTATACTTTTGTCAAAAAGTACTCATGGCGTTCTGTTATCATGTCAGTTTTCGTTTCGATAGCTGCTGTAGTTTCTGAGTTGAAAAATGATAACAGACAGACAGACGGACGGTCAGAGTCGTTGGTTTAGTCTTCCGCACTGGTGTACAGAAGACTAAAATGAGGTATTATACAGGGTGTAACACGAGTTTATCCAAATATTGATACAGGCGAAAGAACATGTTATTCTAAGTAGAAAATGGGTTGGGACGAGTTTTGCCAACACTAACAGTGTTTCATTCTCTTTTTCAGTGAGTTCTGAAACGACGTGATGGCTTCGGCAACAAGATCTAAAACAGCAGTCTATCTCCTGGGGACCGTGGACCACAGCATCACAGGAAGCATGCTGCCTACGGGAAAGCAGGCGCTTCAGTACTTTTTCCCACCTTCACCTTGACGTCAAGAAGCCGATCAAGGAAGCAGCCGCTGAGACAGTGACCGCAGTCAAGGAATTCTGGGAGCGGTCCCGTATTCCTACGCAGAAAGACCAACGCGCAAGGGACAAGGTTCTCCGAATGTACGAGAAGTGGCGGGCTCTGAACAAGAACTCGAAACGGCGCACTGTGACCCAAATCAGGAACGAGGCCGAGTTCCTCTCATCCCTTGACCGCCTCTTCGACATCGCACACGAACAGGCGATGTCGATGATCACAATCGAAGAGGACAGGGAGTTCCTGATGGGACAAAGGGCCGAGGTGCGGCGCGGCCGCATCTCCTCCACACGTGACATGACGCTGCACACTGAGGAGGAGCGTGCGAGGAGACAGGAAGCGGAAAGGAGCCGCCGGCAAGATGATGAAAGGGCGAACACAGAGAGCCGAGAAGAACTCGTCGAACTGGCATCGAGCTCCAGCTCAGGTGCAAGCAGCCCGACTCGGTCACCGACACGGCGTCGTCGCCGAGAAGAAGAGGAAGAGCTCTCTCTCCCGGGCCCGTCCACGTCGAATGCAGAAGCATCTACGACCCCTTTACCACCCAAGCGATTCCGCGCGTCGAAAAAGATGATCACCCCTGATCTCTCCGCAGCGATGGATCGGACGAAACTTACCGACCGAGAAGGTGTTTTTTTGCTGTCGGCGGCTGCGAGGAGCTTGGGCCACGACCCTGAGGAGCTGGTCTTGAACCGCGAATCCTCCCGCCGCGACCGAGCAAAGTTCCGTGCTATGGCAGCAGCGGAAATGAAGGCAGCCTTCCATCCTACTGTGCCGCTGACCGTTCACTGGGATGGGAAAATCGTACCAGCGGCTGACGGAGGCCCTGCTGAAGATCGCCTTCCAGTTCTGGTGTCTGGGGAGAACGTCGACAAGCTTCTGGCTGTGCCCAGCCTCCCCGAAGGCACCGGCCGCGCCATGGCGGAAGCCGTCCTCTCTGCCCTCGAGGATTGGGACATCAAGGGACGGATCTGTGCCCTCTCTTTTGACACCACCGCCTCAAACACAGGACTCTCAGGAGGAGCTTGCTATATCATTGAGCAGAAACTCGAGAAGACAGTGCTTCATTTGGCTTGCCGCCACCACATCCACGAACTGGTGTGCGAGAAGGCATTCACGGCGTGCCTCGGTCCCTCTACTGGTCCTGACATCCTCCTGTTCAAACGATTCGCCGCCCAGTGGGACTTCATCGATCAAACCAAAGCGAAGCCCTTCGAGGATGGAACCATGCCGCAGCACCTGAAGGACGCCCGCGACGACCTGCTGATCGAATTCAGCCGCCTCCTCGACGGTCAACATCCACGTGATGACTACAGGGAACTTCTGGAGCTCTCTGTAATTGTGCTGGGCGGTCCGAACAAGCCGGGTGCCCGGTTCGCTCGTCCCGGCGCCTTCCATCGCGCGCGCTGGATGGCAAAAGTCATCTATGCCATCAAACTGTTCCTGTTCCGGGAACAGTTTCAGATGTTGTCAGGCGAAGCGGCTGGAATCCGGCGATTCACCATCTTCGCCGTGTCCATCTACGTGACGGCCTGGTACAAAGCGCCGCTCCCGGCAACGGCCCCAGCCGCGGACCTCGCGCTGCTCAAGGCCCTCGTCTATTATCCGGACTCAGCGGTGGCCAAGGCGACGGCGACAGTTCGCCAGGCACCTATGGTACTTGAGCGAGCGCCTCGTCACCCTGGCCATCTTCGACGAGGGTATCGACTTGGCGACAAAGCGGGAGATGATTAAAGCGATGGAAGAAGAGGAAGGATCGGAGGATCCCCCGCGGCGTATCAATGTGGACCTGTCCACCGCCTCAATCGCCAACAATACATTGGCCAAGTTCACAACGACTACATCAAAGGAGTTCTTCAAGGTTCTGGACATCAGCACCGCCTTCCTGCTCAAGGATCCGGAGGAGTGGCGGACGGACCCAGCCTTCATCGCCGCATCCCGCCGAGTCCAGGCCCTTCAAGTTGTCAATGACTTCGCGGAGCGCGGGGTGGCGTTGATGCAGTCTTTCAACCTGGCCCTTACCAAGAGTGAAGACCAAAGGCAGTTCCTCTTACAAGTGGTCGAGAAGCACCGCTGTGACTTCCCAACCGCCCGCAAGTCCACCGTGACCTCTGCAAAGTAGGCAACAATGAGAGGGAGATGGGCGCCCATGATACCCCCCCCCCCTTGAGGGGCTAATACTCGAGTTGAGGGGGACCTAGAGTTGAAAGTATGAAGTCCAGTTATATGTTTTAGGTCAAGATTAGTAGCTTGAACAAACTAGAAGTGATATTTTATTTGCTAGAGGCATAGAACATCATGATCTAAAATTTCTACTTTTCGAGAAAATATACAAACTTTAACCGTATTGAGGCAGTTCTAAATATTGTTTTATTTCAAACATATTTTACACACGATATATTTTGACAAAATGGAACCAGAAACGCGCCCGTCCCGATAAAAATTCAAACTTTCGAAAATAGGTGTCACCCTTATATATTTATATATATATATATATATATATATAGAACAATTATTACTTCACTGCTTGTATTTTTCTCTTGAGTATATAATTATAAAAAAAATTAACAACTGAGAATGGATTATATCTATGATATACCAATACAGTGGACCCCCGCTTACTGATTGGTTCGTGTTACGATCAAGCCTCATTGAGAATATATTGCCTGTGTGATGATTAATTTCGATGTAACAATTTTTGAATGATTGCGCCAAATTCACGATGGAAGGAGATTCTCCTTCCAAACAATAATTTTCTCCTCCAACCCCACAACTACCACCATTGATTTTCATCCATGTTACACTCCACCAACCTAAGGTAAATAATTTCTTTATTTAATTGTTTTTATTATTTATTTACAGCAAAATAAGTTAATACATTTTTGGGGTAATTATTCGTTTTAGTGCTCCCTCTCCTTTCTGAACCAAAACATATTTTTCTGGTATTTTTTTGTGAGTTGTTCAAATCTGAACTTCGTTTCTTTGGGAAATGAGCCATTTTTGAGAAATTTTCAATTTTAAAATTTCTCAAAAACACCTCATTTCCCAAAGAAACGAAGTTCAGATTTGAACAACTCTCGCAAAAAAACAAGAAAAATGTGTTTTATCTAACTTAACCTAACTCTTTTACAATAATATTGGTCAGCAACTTGACTATAATTACACTCATGACCACACTGCAGACAAATAACGGGAGTAGGTAAAACACTGACTGGTAAAGAAAACTTCAGCACCATCTTCTTTATAAATATCTTGTATTAATTGATAGTAATCCAAATCACAACCTCCACAAACCATAGCAAAGAACAAACTGAAAAAGCATTTTAGAATGAGTATGCATTATGGGAGATTCAAAATGCATCTCTGATTGGTTGGATAAGGTCACATTAAACAAAAACCAGATTTAATTGACTGATTTGACCTATGTTTCCTATGAAAATAAAAACCCACTCTAATAGACAGAGTTTATTTCCAGGACAGTTTCGATGCCCACTGGCATCCTCCAGTGGGCGTCAAAACTGTCGTGGAAATAAACTCTGTCTATTAGAGTGGGTTTTTATTTTCATATTTTGACCTTCACGTAGAAAAAAGAATTTTTTTGCATCTATGTTTCCTAATTTTGCCATAAGATATCTTCCCATAAAACTGCAGAGGATGGACAGTGGCAAAATTTTAACCGAGGAAAGAGCTAAACACTGGGTCAATGGCCTGTAATGGCTGCTTATCAACATCTAAAAAAAAATTTTTCTGTAAAAAATAATTATTATATTTCCTTGATTTTTATCAGTTTCTCCAAGGTTTCAAGGTGTCCTGAATACGAATTTATATGTTAAATTGTCATAGAATATCGTCTCCTATCAAAAATGAATATTAACCCATTTTTGGTATTAAAATATCATGTATTGTTAAAATATCCTTTTAAACATGGAAAATTAGTTTTTTGTCTTGCAAGAGTGTATTTTCAAAAAATTTGCACCAATTAGGCCATTTATATATTATAATGGGTTTGTGTAACGATTTTTTTTGTGTACTGATGGTTTATTTTGCACCAATTACGATGGTTAAACAAGGGTCCACTGTACACAATATTATTGTACTTTCTTTTCAATTCCCGTACTTTTCAGTAGATGAAATCTTCTGAAGTAACTCCAGAGTTGATTTCAACATGGTGTAGAACTCCATACAGGTTTGATTGAAGTTTATTTCAGTTAAAAGTAAAGCTTTTAGAGTTGAGACTTTCAGTTGTGCTTTCTCAGATGTCCACATCTTATTCATTTGAGAGAAAGCATGTTCAGTCAAAGCATTAGTTCCTGGAAGACAGAGTATGAACTGAACTAATGCTGACATTCGTTGATGATTGACATCTCTGGCCTTGAAATGAGTGAATACTTCCACCCAGTGCTGGTCTGTTGATAATTTAGATGCATTCCACTCTGCTACTTTCTCATCACTAATGTACTTTGCAAAACACGTGAACTCATCAAATAATTCAGTGTCAAATTTGGGTCAAATAGTTGTTTTTCAGCAGCAAAATCCATTGTTTTCTCAACAACTGACCGCTTTGGAACTTGTTTTAATAAAGCCCACTGCATACACACACTGTTTGGCAAGTGACCCGACCACTGATCCAAGTACTTAACACGTGTCATAAAACTCAACTAATATTTTCTTTACATATAAGGAATCATCAGAATCAATCAACCCATCTTGTTCAAGTTTGTTTACAAGACTCTTGACTGAGTGTGGCACAAACACATCTTTCTTTGATTGCAAATTATCATTCAGATCAGAAATTACACTCATCACTTCCACAACTGATATGTGTCCACCCTCAATCTGTAAAACTACTTGGTGAAAGGGGGCTGCTTGACAGTGCACAAAGTTGAGCCAGATCTCTGATTGTGGGTTTTCAAAAAAGTTTCTCAGTATCACTGGACACTTGCTTTGGCTCAGAAAGTATGATCTTAGACCAGGAAACAACTTGAGTATTCTTTCAACTGCAGGCATTAATGCCAACCACCTTGTTTTACTATATCCCAGTAACTGTTTATATTCAATATCCACAAAATCACAAAACTCTTACTCGAATAGTATAGATGTAGAAATATGAATATATTTTTACAACCACTGTTTCCACATCAATTGGCAGACAGAACAGCATTATGTACAATATGTGCAAAACAACCAATCCCAATTAGTTCTCTACCAATGTAGTCCTCCCCTCCTCCTCCTAAATCACAGAGTTATCACCACAGAAAGCAACTAATTTTCTGCCCAGGTCATGCTCTTCAATAATATCAGTTAAATATTTCACCACAATATCTGAGGTTTCTTCAGGCTGAGATTTAAAGTCAATAAGCTTCACTTGAGGGTCATTCCAGCTCAATTGGTACAGGGGTGGTCAGGTGACCATCTCCAATTTTCTTCAAATTTTCAGGGTTGATTCATACACCATTCAATAGCTTAAATCTAAAATTTTAGCTTCCTCAGTCAAAAACTTAATTTTATGGTCACTTAAATGGCCCCCACCTTCGACAAAAAATGCCCATGTTGGGCTTGATCGGCCAATGCCTTCATTTTGAGAGGCCTTGAAAAGTGTCTTCTAATAGGAGTAGAAGCTTCAAATTTGTCATACCAATACAACTTCTGGTGGGCTTTTCAATTTTTCAAGCAAAAAGGCTGTGGAACAAATAGTTTCTAAGTTACAAGGCCTTAAATATGGCTCCATTTTGAAGCTTGCATCAATTCCTCCCACTTTTACGACTACCATTTTCAAAAGTTTTAGTTCTACATCAATCACAGCTGTTTTAATACTCCTAATAGTCTCTATGGGTTGTAAATTTATGAGTGAAATAAAAAAATAACCAAAAAAGGATTTATTTTTATTTTTAAAAATTTCTAAAAATTGATATTTTCACAAAATTTGCAAAATTAACATCAACTTTGGGGCTTAATATAAAGGTGTCCGAAATTAGTCGGAGTTGATACTTCTAGTAAAGAAAGATACATATGTGTAAAAAAACATATTAAGGAATAGATCTCAACTCAACTCCTTCATATAGTTTTGGTGATTCAAAGAAAAGTACTTTTTGTGAAAAAACTCAAATTTTTGCAAAATTTGTAAATTTTTAAATTTCTATTTATGACATTGAATTGTAATTTTACTTCCATTTTATTACTTATTAAGTTGATTTACAATTGTAATATGTAAATAAGTCTAAAACATACAAGAAATTTAATATGTCTGTCAAAACAACCAGCAACTCGAAGGTTCTCTGGGTAGCTCATTTCGCTTTGTATATTCTTATAAATGTAAAGCATGATGGTTAATCATTAATGTCCAGGCCTATTTTATAGATCATGATCTTTTATTTTCAGAAAATTTAACTAGAGCAATTAACTTAATTTTACTGCCTGTAATAATGGCTTATTCTAATCAAGAATCAAAGTGCAGCTTTGGTATGTACTTGGATGATCCATGTCATGAACACAGACTCACCAGGAAGGTGGGTATGTATACCTTACATGAGCTGACAGATGAAACAAGGAAACTGCTATTGTGGAGAACAAAAGCAACTGTAATCAACCCAAATAGTGCTACTGTATGCTATCACCATGAAAAAATGTTTGGAATGCATTACCAACAAATGCAACATAGCTGCCAAGATCCATGGAGAAATCATCAAAAGAAGATAAGTAAATATACGGTAGGTACTAATATATTTATATTTCATAGAGAAGTTTATATTGTAAATTGTAACCTAAATTAGCTATTTAATTTTAATAGGGTAGGCTATATACTGTGCTACTGAATGCATATGTTTTGAATATTTTATACAAATAGCCTATAACCAAATGTTGGTTTTAAAATTATTTTCCAATGTGTTTAGAGTTTACATTACCCTACTTTATTTGCAGAATCACTACAAATTATTGACAAAGACATAGCAACTAGACTGAATCTGATACCAGGACAGAAACTTTGCTCAACATGCTTCTCTAGAGCCAAGATGATTGAAGATGAAAAAGACTCAGGTAGTGATGAATATGTTCTAGATGAAATAGTTAAGGAGACATTTAACGAAACGTTAGGTTCACTAGAATGCTCACGCATTAAGTATGTAAGAGCAAGAGATCAAAAGTTTTACGCAAAAAGGAAACTAAAGCAAATTGAAACCAACAAAATCAAAGCTGTCAAAAGTACTTCATATGAAGCCTAGCATTTTGGATGAGGAAGCGGAGAAACCTATAGAGAGTGAGGAAAAAGTGTTATCAGCATATGATAGAGGAATTGAAAGAAAAGTGTAAAACTAGTACCAGACAAGAAAAGATACAAATTCTAACACTCCTTCCAATTGGTAAAACCTGGTCCAGAGAAAAAATTATGAAAGAATTTGAAGTGTCAGCCAGAATGGTTAATGCTGTGAGGGCCTTAAAGAGAAAAGAAGGTATCCTTCCTATAATGAGAAATAAAAGAGTAGCAAGGGTATAAGCGATGAAATAAAGGAAAGTGATAGAATTTTTCAAAACAATGAATATACTAGAGAATGCCCTGGTAAAAAAGACTACAAATCAATAAAAACACCACAAGGGAAGGTTCACAAGCAGAAAATACTGTTGTTGACAAATATCAGAGAATTATATACACTTTACAAAAATAAATATCCAAATGACAAAATCTCCAAATCAAAGTTTTTTGAACTGAGACCAAAATGGTGTATGGGTATGGGGAGTAAAGGATCATACAATGTATGCATTTGTGAAATACATCAGAACTTTAAACTTTGTGAATCACTCCCCATCAAAGTAGAATTAAGAGTGTTACTAGGGAAAATAGTCTGCAACACTGAAACCAGAAACTGCATGATTAATAACTGCAAAACATGTCCTGGTTTAAATGAATTACAGGATTGGCTTCTTACCATTTTTGAAAACAATGATTATGACAGGGATGATGAGGTTTCCTTTAAGCAGTGGCTTCATACAGACCATACCCAACTGGTCACAATGACAAAAAGTATTTCGAATGTAGTAGAAGACACACCGTATGTGAAAGTGCAAAAAAGTTGAAAGTACAGTCAACCCTCGTTATAACGGACTAATAGGGGGGAAAAGGTGTCCGATATAACCGACGGTACTGGTAACCTACGGTATACGTATACTAGGGTGACACTTATTTTCGAAAGTTTGAATTTTTATCGGGACGGGCGCGTTTCTGGTTCCATTTTGTCAAAAAATATCGTGTGTAAAATATTTTTGAAATAAAACAATATTTAGAACAGCCTCAATACGGTCAAAGTTTGTATATTTTCTCGAAAAGTAGAAATTTTAGATCATGATGTTCTATGCCTCTAGCAAATAAAATATCACTTCTAGTTTGTTCAAGCTACTAATCTTGACCTAAAACATATAACTGGACTTCATCTTTCAACTCTAGGTCCCCCTCAACTCGAGTATTAGCCCCTCAAGGGGGGGGGGGGGTTATCATGGGCGCCCATCTCCCTCTCATTGTTGCCTACTTTGCAGAGGTCACGGTGGACTTGCAGGCGGTTGGGAAGTCACAGCGGTGCTTCTCGACCACTTGTAAGAGGAACTGCCTTTGGTCTTCACTCTTGGTAAGGGCCAGGTTGAAAGACTGCATCAACGCCACCCCGCGCTCCGCGAAGTCATTGACAACTTGAAGGGCCTGGACTCAGCGGGATGCGGCGATGAAGGCTGGGTCCGTCCGCCACTCCTCCGGATCCTTGAGCAGGAAGGCGGTGCTGATGTCCAGAACCTTGAAGAACTCCTTTGATGTAGTCGTTGTGAACTTGGCCAATGTATTGTTGGCGATTGAGGCGGTGGACAGGTCCACATTGATACGCCGCGGGGGATCCTCCGATCCTTCCTCTTCTTCCATCGCTTTAATCATCTCCCGCTTTGTTGCCAAGTCGATACCCTCGTCGAAGATGGCCAGGGTGACGAGGCGCTCGCTCAAGTACCATAGGTGCCTGGCGAAGACTGTCGCCGTCGCCTTGGCCACCGCTGAGTCCGGATAATAGACGAGGGCCTTGAGCAGTGCGAGGTCCGCGGCTGGGGCCATTGCCGGGAGCGGCGCTTTGTACCAGGCCGTCACGTAGATGGACACGGCGAAGATGGTGAATCGCCGGATTCCAGCCGCTTCGCCCGACGACATCTGAAACTGTTCCCGGAACAGGAACAGTTTGATGGCATAGATGACTTTTGCCATCCAGCACGCGCGATGGAAGGCGCCGGGATGAGCGAACCGGGCACCCCGCTTGTTCCGACCGCCCAGCACAATTACAGAGAGCTCCAGAAGTTCCCTGTAGTCATCACGTGGATGTTGACCATCGAGGAGGCGGCTGAATTCGATCAGCAGGTTGTCGCGGGCGTCCTTCAGGTGCTGCGGCATGGTTCCATCCTCGAAGGGCTTCGCTTTGGTTTGATCGATGAAGTCCCACTGGGCGGCGAATCGTTTGAACAGGAGGATGTCAGGACCAGTAGAGGGACCGAGGCACGCCATGAATGCCTTCTCGCACACCAGTTCGTGGATGTGGTGGCGGCAAGCCAAATGAAGCACTGTCTTCTCGAGTTTCTGCTCAATGATATAGCAAGCTCCTCCTGAGAGTCCTGTGTTTGAGGCGGTGGTGTCAAAAGAGAGGGCACAGATCCGTCCCTTGATGTCCCAATCCTCGAGGGCAGAGAGGACGGCTTCCGCCATGGCGCAGCCGGTGCCGTCGGGGAGGCTGGGCACAGCCAGAAGCTTGTCGACATTCTCCCCAGACACCAGAACTGGAAGGCGATCTTCAGCAGGGCCTCCGTCAGCCGCTGGTACGATTTTCCCGTCCCAGTGAACGGTCAGTGGCACAGTAGGATGGAAGGCTGCCTTCATTTCCGCTGCTGCCATAGCACGGAACTTTGCTCGGTCGCGGCGGGAGGATTCGCGGTTCAAGACCAGCTCCTCAGGGTCGTGGCCCAAGCTCCTCGCAGCCGCCGACAGCAAAAAAACACCTTCTCGGTCGGTAAGTTTCGTCCGATCCATCGCTGCGGAGAGATCAGGGGTGATCATCTTTTTCGACGCGCGGAATCGCTTGGGTGGTAAAGGGGTCGTAGATGCTTCTGCATTCGACATGGACGGGCCCGGGAGAGAGAGCTCTTCCTCTTCTTCTCGGCGACGACGCCGTGTCGGTGACCGAGTCGGGCTGCTTGCACCTGAGCTGGAGCTCGATGCCAGTTCGACGAGTTCTTCTCGGCTCTCTCTGTTCGCCCTTTCATCATCTTGCCGGCGGCTCCTTTCCGCTTCCTGTCTCCTCGCACGCTCCTCCTCAGTGTGCAGCGTCATGTCACGTGTGGAGGAGATGCGGCCGCGCCGCACCTCGGCCCTTTGTCCCGTCAGGAACTCCCTGTCCTCTTCGATTGTGATCATCGACATCGCCTGTTCGTGTGCGATGTCGAAGAGGCGGTCAAGGGATGAGAGGAACTCTGCCTCATTCCTGATTTGGGTCACAGTGCGCCGTTTCGAGTTCTTGTTCAGAGCCCGCCACTTCTCGTACATTCAGAGAACCTTGTCCCTTGCGTGTTGGTCTTTCTGCGTAGGAATACGGGACCACTCCCAGAATTCCTTGACTGCGGTCACTGTCTCAGCGGCTGCTTCCTTGATTGGCTTCTTGACGTCAAGGTGAAGGTGGAAAAAGTACTGAAGCGCCTGCTTTCCCGTAGGCAGCATGCTTCCTGTGATGCTGTGGTCCACGGTCCCCGGAGATAGACTGCTGTTTTAGATCTTGTTGCCAAAGCCATCACGTCATTTCAGAACTCACTGAAAAAGAGAATGAAACTGTTAGTGTTGGCAAAACTCGTCCCAACCCATTTTCTACTTAGAATAACATGTTCTTTCGCCTGTATCAATATTTGGATAAACTCGTGTTACACCCTGTATAATACCTCATTTTAGTCTTCTGTACACCAGTGCGGAAGACTAAACCAACGACTCTGACCGTCCGTCTGTCTGTTATCATTTTTCAACTCAGAAACTACAGCAGCTATCGAAACGAAAACTGACATGATAACAGAACGCCATGAGTACTTTTCGACAAAAAGTATAAACTTTGACCTCGTTGAGGCAGTTCTAATTATTATTTTATTTCAAAAATATTTTACACACAATGTTTTTAGACGGAATGACACCAGAAATGCGCCTATCCTGATAGAAATTCCCCAAAAATGAAAAACACCCCAAATAAGTGGCACCCTAACGTATACGATACGGTAATGGATACTATATACAGTACTGTGCACTGTCTGCTGAACACGATACATGATAAATGATACAGAAAATAATGAAATATAGGGCCTAATAAAAATGTAAAAGTTAGCTTGTCCTTGGCCATACGAATGTCGGAAACAGTTTGCTTTTTAACGCCATACTCTGCGCACACCTTGGCCACCGAAGCACCCGCCTCTAACTTCTTGATTAATTCCAGCTTCTGGGTCACTGACAGGGTCACACGCTTCTTTTCCTGGTTAACGTCGCCAGTGGTGTGTCCGGTTTATCCGATATCCGCTATAACAGGGTCCGTTATAGCGAGGGTTGACTGTACACCATTTCATAGCAAAAGCCCAATCAAAATATTTGTCCGACTGTAAAGAAAACCTCAATGATTGTACAGCATTAGTGCTTGTTGACTTCTCTGAAAACTATAGTTTTATAATTCAGGATGCCGTACAAGGGCATCACTGGGACAATACCCAGGCTACCTTGCATCCGGTAGTCTGCTATCAAAAAGTTGATGAACTAAAAGTTACAAATTTTTGTGTAATATCAGATTCACTTACACACAACACAACTGCAGTTCATTCTTTTTTATGTGAAGCCTTGAAATTACTTAAAAGTCAGAATCCTAAACTAAAACATATTTGTCACTTTAGCGATGGCACAGCAAGTCAATATAAAAACTATAAAAACATCATTAATTCAGTGTTACATGAAAAAGATTTCTAACTAACATGTGAATGGAACTTTTTTGCCACCTCTCACGGAGAGCCCCTGTGATGGTGGCACCATCAAAAGGTTAGTTGCCCAGGCAAGTCTACAAGCAACAAGTAAAGGTCACATCACCAATCCAAAAGAGATGTTCGATTGGTGCAAATCTAATATTAATGGTAGCCTATACAATTTATGTACATTGATTCAGCTAAAATTGAGGAAAATGCTAATTTATTTGAGTTAGAAAAAAGGTATTCCTTAATTAAGACAATCCCAGGAACCCGTTCATATCACTGCTTTAGCCCTTCATCAACAGGCATTAAACTGTACAAAATTTCTAGTGATGAAAATTTCTTTAACATACAACTTTCCTTCCTCAATGCTACACAAGAAAATGTGGCTTACCAATATAAACCTGATACATATGTGGCCTGTTTCTATGAAGGGGACTGGTTTGTTGGAAACATAGTTGAAGTGTGTGATACTGAGAAGGATCTATTAGCAAATTTCATGAAAAAGAATCCTTTTAAATGGCCTGAACAAGAGGACGTTTGCTGGATTCCATTCCACCATGTTTTGTGTTCAATTGAACCACCTACAGTTGCTAGGAAAATAGGGAGACAAACAATCATTTGATAACTTGTACTACCTAAATTGAGGAGTATTTTGAAAAAAGCCTAAGTAACTACAGACCTGTATCAAGCTGAATAATAAATTGCCAATTTATGGCTGAGAGGCCATGGAGTGTTGAAGACAATCAGACTTAAAGCCTGAGTACAATAATAAATTCCTGAGTCAGTGTCTAAACATAAGAGTTATTAGCTATATATAAGTTTACATACGAATTTATATAAAACAACACATTAAAAAAAGAATATGAACTTATAGTCAATAAGTCACATGCTTAAAAACTCAGGAATTCATTATTGTATATAGCTAAGTACTGCACACTTGTATTAAGGGAAGTAATACAACAAAGCTACTTAAATTTAAGGTTTTGTACTGAAAATGGTGGTTACTGCTAGTTTATCTGTACTAACTGCATAATTTAAATTACTAGGAAGTGCTTAAAGAGCAGTAGAACACGGTTCTACATGATTTACTTAGGTAGATCCAAGTATTGAGCCTACAAGCTGGTCCATCTGTTGTGTTAACTGCAAATGTAGTAATAATCTAGGTATATATTATGTCTTTTTTATGAGTAAAACTTTAGATAATTTAACATTTGTGAATTAACTTACCAAGTAATAAAATGGAAGTAAAATTACAATTCAATATTGTAAAAAGAAATTTAAAAGTTTCAAAATTTTGAAAAAATTTAGAATTTTTCACAAAAAGTACTTTTCTTTGAATAGCCAAAACTATATGAAGGAGTCGAGTTGAGATCTATTCCTTAATATATGTTTTTGTACACACATTATCTTTCTTTACTAGAAGTATCAACTCCCTGACTAATTTTGGACACCTTTATATTAAGCCCCAAAGTTGATATTAATTTTGCAAATTTTGTGAAAATATCAACTTTTGGAAATTTTTAAAAATAAAAAAATCCTTTTTTGGTTATTTTTTATTTCACTCATAAATTTACAACCCATAGAGACTATTAGGAGTATTAAAACAGCTGTGATTGATGTAGAACTAAAACTTTTGAAAATGGTAGTGTCGTAAAAGTGGGAGGAATTGATGCAAGCTTCAAAATGGAGCCATGTTTAAGCCCTTATAACTCAGAAACTATTTGTTCCACAGCCTTTTAGCTTGCAAAATTGAAAAGCCCACCAGAAGTTGTATTGGCATGACAAATTTGAAGCTTCTACTCCTATTAGAAGACACTTTTCAAGGCCTCTCAAAATGAAGGCATTGGCCAATCAAGCCCAATATGGGCATTTTTTGTCGAAGGTGGGGGCCATTTAAGCGACCATAAAATTAAACATTTTTGACTGAGGAAGCTAAAATTTTAGATTTAAGCTATTGAATGGTGTATGAATCAACCCTGAAAATTTGAAGAAAATCAGAGATGGTCACCTGACCAACTTTCTGAAATCTGTACCAGTTGAGCTGGAATGACTCTTGAGCACCTTCATATGGCTGAAAGAAGCAAATTAAAACAGGAAACAGCTTGATGTTTCCATGGTTGCTTGCATCAGTTAGCAATGTTATGCAATGAGCATCCTTTAATTGTTTTTTTAATTCTGTTTCAGCATATGGTGCAAATACATTTGAAACAATCGCTTCACACTTTGTTCTGGTACATGAAAATTTTGGTTCAAAGCATGTTTTCAAAATTTTTGTTGCACAGTCAGTAGATCTGAAACTTTGATTTTCCCTGACTGTATGGTAAGCCCACAAACCCTCAGCAGCAGCTACTTCTAAATCCTTATTACTAGGCATCACACTTTTAAAATAATCACTCACTATCTTACTAGATGAAGCACCAATATCAACAGATGTGTGTCTTTTTGAGCCAAGATGCTTAATAATATCATTAATCCTACCATGTCCAATGCTGAAGTCACTTCTACATTTCTCACACCATACATCACTTTCTTCTATTGTTTTTGTAATAAATGGATATTTAGACTGTAGATGTGCATTAAATGTATACTTCCTTTTAGTTTTAGACATTTTGTGTTATCAAACTAGGCTTATGACTTTACATACAATACAATGGTATTAGTTACTTTTCAGCCCAGAATGTTTCCCGACAATTTTGAGGGGTTCTACATTAATGTCTCAACAGGTACAAAACATTTATCAATAACATTTCCATTGCAAATGTTTAGTTTACAAGATAGTTATTTTGTTGAAAAAAAAATTTTTTTTAAAGGGGCATTCTATTGCCACCATAACAGATGGTGGCACCATCTAGCGACAAACTATGTAAACATTTTTGAGGTAGCCAATCACAGGCCTCTATTTCATCACGTGACCTAATCCAGCAAATCACCAACTAATCTGCTTCATCCTTCATCTCCTGTTTTCAGTTCAAATTCAGAATCAACATGGCTGTCTAGTGTAACTAGTGCCCTCCCATTCCAGCTCACATTTTCATACTTTGTTTTGAAAATAACGAAGCAAGCCTCAATTTTCTTTGCTCATATGGTGTTCTCCCTTTAAATATAGTGTGTCCAATTTGTATAATTTAGGTCTCAGGGGTATGGGAGCCCGCGTAAAGATCACGCATCACAAATTGATTGGTATAGGGTTTTATATTTTTTATTTTTGAATTTCCGATGCAAAAATGCCAATCAATATCGATCAATTTATCATGCGTGATCTTTACGGGGGCCCCATACCCCTGAGACAAATTATACAAGTGATAATGTAATAACATCCATGTTAGGTTAGGGATCAGGTTTTCCATGAAACCTAGGTTTTTCTCATGATTTTTTATGTGTTTCATGACATTCTTACCTTCATTTTCGTTGGAAATGAGTTTTTCACCCCCCCCCAATATTCCCCACAGGTTCCCCAATATTGATGGGGTAGGGGATAGGGTATCTTAACAACTAGTCATTTCTGACAGAAATGAGACTCGCATGAATCACATCAAAAACCATGAGAAAAGCCTAGGTTTCATGGGAAATAGCAGTCTGGGCTGAAAAGTAACAATTACTAATAAAATTAATAACTTTCCTTATCCTTCAAACAAAAAAGTTTAACCTAGCTACAAAAGAAAAAAAAAGGATGCAGGGATAAAAATTAATTAAGGTTATTAATTAAGCAAACAAAAATATAAACGCATTACAGTACAACACAACTTTACACAGAGGCTGCTAATGAAACACTGAAATGCTAATCGGGAATCATGGCAACATGTATCGTACTAGTTCAGTTTGCAAGTTAATATTTAGATTTGGAATTTGTAATGTGGCATAATTTTATTAATTTATAAAAGACATCCAATGTCTAATGTAATAGTAATTTTAATAAAGTGGGACATTTATGAAAATTTGCTCCAAATGCAGGACATTTTCAGGACATTTTTAAAAGAGGGACACGTCATAAATTCAGGACTGTCCCACCCAAAATCGGGACTCTGGTCACCTTAGACTAAAACTACCTCAAATTATTTTGGTTAAAATTTGTTTTAATGCTTCATCCATTTTTGATACGAGACATTCTATGACAATTTAACATATAAATTTGTATTCAGGACACCTTGAAACCTCAGGGAAACTGATAAAAATCAAGGAAATATAAATTATTTTTTACGGGAAAAAAAAAAATTTAGATGTAAAAAGTAGCCATTATAGGCCATTGACCGAGTATTTACCCCTTTCCACCATTAAAATTTTGCCAGTCCTCATCCTCTCCAGTTTTATGGGGAGACATCTCATGGCAAAATTAGGAAATATAGGTCAAATCAACCAATTAAATCATTTTTGTTTCATGTTACCTTATCTGACCAATCAGATATGCATTTTGAATCTCCAACAATGCATGCTCATTCCAAAATCCTTATTCAGTTCAGTTTTCACTATGGTTTGTTTTAGGTATGATTTAGATTACTTATAAAAAAGACGATGGTGCTAAAGTTTTCTTTACTAGTCACAGTGTTTTACCTAGCTACTTGTGTCATTTGTCCGCAGTGTGGTCATGAGTGTAATTATAGAGAAGTTGCTGACCAATATTATTGCAGAAGATTGACTAGGGATGAGCGTGACAAAAAAAAAAAAAAAAAGTGTTCCTTCTCTGTTTCCCGTCAAAAGGGCACATAGGTTGAAAAATCCAGTTAATCCCACCTCAAACTGTGGCAAAACTTATTGTACATTAGGTTATTCTTGACAAAGCGTTTGACAACTAGATGCACAGCTCAGTAAATTTTTACTTTCAGACATGATGCATTTTTTAATTTCCAACACCAGATTCCTACATCTTTTGACATGCTGAACACGATGGTGACATTTATTTTTGTCACTGATAACACATTTATAAGTTATAGCCTAACTTAACCTACCCTAACCTAAACTGAGCAGCATATAATAAGCAAGCATATAATCACTGTTGTATTCAGTTATTACACAAAGGACTAGGAATAGGCAGAGGGTCATAATCACCATTTTATTGTTGTTACAGAAAATCAGTTATTAGAGAAAGAAGGACCAGGAATAGGCCAGAGGATCACCTATTTCCTCATCAAGCACTTCCTCCTGTGGCATGGGCACAGCTTGTACTGCACCCTGATGATGTTGGTAAAGGTGAGTAGCTATGATGAAAAACAGGTGGTACCAATCACCATGATACTGATTCAGAAATAGGTACTACAAAAAGTATTGATTAAAATATTCACTCTTGATCCCAGGCCTCTCTGTCCACTCCTTAAGGTCACACTATAATCTCTCAATGTTTTGTGTGTGGATTTGAAGATCACCCGGGTCCACAAAATTCTCGGAATGGTTGATTACCCAGTGCATATAGTTGATTACACAGAAATGCAATAGCTTCTTCATCATTCTCTTAAAAGACAGATGAACTTAAAATAATTGTAACACGAGTTACAGTAGTCAATGTTCACAAGAGCAGTCATAGCACAATACTGCACATAACTTCTAAATGTGTTAGCAACAAAATGCATTATCAGTGAAAAATAAATGTAACCATCGTGTTCAGCACAAAAAAATACGTAGGAATCTGGTGTTGGAAATAAAAAAAACATGTCATGTCCGAAAATAAAATAATACCCACAGCTCTATTTACTGTTGACTTCTGTCTCTGAGAGTGCAGTTAATTAGAGGAGTTTTTGCTTCAAAGTCTGAGCATTGGCTAGGCCAACAAGTTCAAATTGGTGGGCCTGGCAAAATCGTCTATTTATTCCTGTTGGTCGCTGCTGATTTGTACATCCCAACGCTGCTATTTAAAGTAAGAAATTGCAAAAAAACACGGGTTAAGTTAGGTTAGGTCTGAACCAAAACATTTTTCTGGTGTTTTTTGGTGTGATTTGTTGAAATATGAACTTCGTTTCTTTGGGAAATGAGCCGTTTTCGAGAAATTTTCAAATACAGCTCACTTCCCAAAGAAACTAAGTTCATATTTGAACAAAAAACACCAGAAAAATGTGTTTTGGTTCAGAAAGGAGAAAAAGCACTAAAACGAATAATTACCATTATTTTGATTTACAGGTCCAGCCCATGTCATTTGAAACATAGTAACCAGGTTAGGTTAGGTTATATGTTAAAACCATGTTTTTTCGATTGTTTCTGATGTTTGAACGAAATTAACCTTCGTTCAAACCTCATCAAAAACCATCAGAAAAACAGTTTTGATTTACAAAGCCTGTAATGTACACTTGTAAAAATTTACCCAATACACTTCATTTGTAAAACTTGAAGCCACTAGACCTGAAGATCCAGACAAGTAGGCCTAACTGGTTTTTTTTTTACATTTTACGTCACACATTCAAGTTGCTGCGTTCTTTTCGTTCACAAATCTTACTTCAAATCAAGTTTTGGACGTAAATAAATGGGGTTTAAATAGGCTACTACATCAAGCCAAGCCTAGGGTAAACTCGTCCAAGTCCAATCTAGTACAGCCTTCGTAATTGGAGCTGGAGTTTGAAACTTAAGAGTCTTTCAACTATAATTTGGGAGCAGCCATAAAACATGCATTAATTAAGAGAAGATTCCAATTGATTTAACTCCTTTCTTTTCATATACACAGTAGTTGGTTGGATTGTTCATTCATTACAATTCTTCCAAACCTTACTAATATTTAGTCGGTGACTGTCGATCTAAATTCGCATTAAAACATTCAATTTCACACATCTATCTATAAATAAAAAACTTTGCGCGGTTTTGAGCGGAGTAACAAATATCTCTTTTGCTCAGTCGCCTGTTATGAGTGGCTGGTTCGCGTAAAGTGGGTGGAGCTAATGTTTCTCACTCAGTCGCTCGTTAGGGTCGGATCTATCAAGATGAATGGCATTAAGGATCACGAAGTGATCACAAGCCTACCCGTAGGGTAGGGAGCCGAAGGCACGGCTTGTAAAAAAATTTAAGCCAGTGAGACCTTAACATTTATTTTAATCTCACGAGGCACTTAGATTTTAAGTGCAGCTTCACAAATTTTGACTCATTGGTATTGGATGTGAAACTTACAATTTTGATAACTGTTATTTTGTAAATTTATACGACTCTGGACCAATTTACATCATCAGTTGAGAACATGGCAGAAGTGATGCTCAGATTCATTACATTTAAACATCATAAAACTATTCGACTCTATCGAGATTATCCAAGTCGGATAATAGCAATTTCAGGTCAGCTAATTATCATTAAACTAAAAAGGAAGGAATGAAGTGATTTCACAATATCAATAAAGTGACTCCAAATCCAATACAAAACAGGAAAAGTGACGAAATATTCCATATAATACTCGGAGTACTATTAATCCGAAAAGTGACACCAGATCTGAAGAGCAGTGCAGTGCAAAGAACATTTAAGGAGCAGGGGCTCAGAGCCCAAAAGGGCACCTCCTTGGGGGTCCAGGATAATTAAACAGCCGTCGCTAATCATAGATCGCGAAGATATCTGCCATCAAACCTTGCTCATATCTATATAGTTCCAATTTTAAGCTGCCCTTTTCCCTCCATGACTTCTGAGTCATAGAGGAAAAAGGGCAGGGGCCCAAGCCTCTGTGGCCCCCCTTTCTGCACGACCTTGCTGAAGAGTAACACTTTTGCGTCACTGGTAATGCATCAAATCAAATAAATTTCTGCCAACTTCTCGGTTTGGGTACTGTATATCCCGCATTAAAGTACAGAATCATAAGGTTAAAATTAGGTATTGAATTAACCCTTCCAATCAAACATGACAAACTCGGCCGAACCTCGACGTCAATACTCATGTCTGTGAACAAAAACAGAAACAAATCATAGTAAGCCTACCCTAAAGTTAAAAGTAAAAAAAAAAGAAAAAACCAGAAATACCTGCAAGTTATTACAGTTTTTAGATCAAATTTGATGTAGAAGATATTATTAACTAGGCTAGTTCGCCTATTAGGACATTCGCTAAAAATTATTAATGAAAGCCCATAATATTTTTGCCCTATCAAAAATTGCCTGCTGATTCATTTTGGTATCATAATAATCAGTGGCGTATCAAGGCATACGCATTATACGCACGTGCGTATAGTTTTTTCACGGCTGGCTACCAGATAACACCTTTTCATTTATATTATTATATGAGAATCTCTGCGTCTCGATTCTACCATTACATTGGTCAACATAGAATTTTTAACTGACAAAGTACGTGACTTTACCTAATTTGTTTATAAGTAAATAATCTCAATACACTTTCATGTGACGTTTAATTTATTTTCGATTGTCACGACCTCGTGCGTATAGTTTTTGAATGTCTGGCTACGCCCATGATAACTTCACAAAAGCAAGATTAAAATATTTTTATCTATCTTAAGTGAACTTAAGAAAATAGGCCTGTTACTGGCAAGGCTGCAGGACTAGGATCTAAAAAGTAGGCTGTGTAACCTAGGCCTAAAGCCTACGTAAGCCATAGCAAGCCCTATAATCAGGGCTGTCACGTAACTAGTTATTCAGTAATCGTTACCTTTTTGAATAACTGTAACGGTAATTAGTTAAATTTTCCGGCTGAGTAATTGTAACTGTAACCAGTTACAAAAAGTCACGAATATTTGTAATTTCTACCAATTACTTTTTCTGTAAAGGCAAAAAGTTAGTAGCTACTGTTTTTCACAAGCCTTGCTTGACATACATATTGTGCGCGGTACAAGTTTATTCACTATTTATATCTAATGCTAATATGATAAAATCTGTCTGTTTATTCGTTAAATCGTAATCACTTTGAAACAAATGAACAATCTTGGTAAGTATCATTTGTCAGGGAACGTACTTTTATCAGAATCAGAAAATGTTGAAAGTAACTTTTGAAGTAACTAGTAAATAGTTACTTTTTTGAAACAGCAACTAGTAACTAATAACTAGTTACTTTGGACCTTTTCCAGTTTGTGTACCGTTTTTCATATAATTTATTTTTTTTTTATAAGGCTAACTAACGAAAATATCATGACCTAACCTAACCTAACCAATCGTCAAGGGCGTACAGTTAACCTAACGATTGGTTAGGTTAGGTCGTGATATTTTCGTTAGTTAGCCTTATAAGCCTAACTAAAGAAGCAATAATTTATTTTTGCTTCTTTTCAGATCATAAATGAGTGATAATATCAATCTCTTTAGTTAGGCTTATAAGGCTAACTAACGAAAATATCACGACCTAACCTAACCACTCGTTAGGTTAACTGTACGCCCTTGACGATTGGTTAGGTTAGGTTATGATATTTTCGTTAGTTAGCCTTATAAAGCAAAAATAAATTATATGAAAAACGGTACACAAACTGGAAAAGGTCCGTTACTTTTTTGAGACAGTAACTGGTAACTGCAATTAGTTACAAAAAAGTAACTGTTTCAACATTGCCTGGATCTTTTCGGTTTGTCGGACTGGTACAGATTTTTACGAAACTTAGCAAATCAGTTATTTACAAATTTTAGCCTAAGGAAATGTCTAATCCTTAACATAACTTAACTAGTCTAAACCTAACCTAAGTCCTAACCTAACTTACATTTCCTTAGGATAAAATCTGTAAATAGTTGATTTGCAAAGTTTCATAAAAATCTATAGCAGTCCGACAAACCAAAAAGACCCCAGACCACAAAATAAATCCATGTTTGTATGTCCGGTGAATAAATTTGATACATGTCTACCAGCAGGGGTGTACACAGCATTTCTTAAAGGGGGGAGGCCACACACACACACACACAATATATATATATATATATGTGTGTGTGTGTGTGCGCCAGCTCAAAATTGATGATGATTGATTTGGAATCAAAATGAACTGCATCTTGGAAGGCTTCAGTTGTATTTTTTTTTTTCATTTTTTCAATTTATGGGCAAAGAATTAAATTTGTACAAATTAATCGTACGTATAAAGACATAATCTTCTTATATCTTCTATCTTCTATCTTCTATCTATCTATCTTCTATCTTCTTCTTCTTCTATTCTTCTTCTATCTTCTTCTTATATCTTATCTTATCTTATCTTATTCTTATATATATATATATATATATATATATATATATATATATATATATATATATATATATATATATATATATATATATATAGAGGAAGTTTGTTTGTTTGTCTGTTTGTTTGTTCTCTATTGAAATGAATATGGCTGCACCAAATAGTGTTTAAGGTAGTGAATCAGATATAACTTTTCACGGGGAATCTAATGGTGTGCACAGTTGTTGTTGTTGTTGTTGTTGTTTAGCCGATCAGCCCACCCTGATCGAGCAAGCCGGCGGCACGCAGGTAACCGATCGCCCTCTCCGGAGTGGACCAGAGGTTCAGCGCACTAGTGATGTTGTGTTGTGTTCGTTGTTGTGCTAGAGCGGTACAGTCCGTCATAATGTGTTCAATTGTTTGTGGTGTGTCTTGGCACAGGTGGCAGGTGTCGTCTATGGAGTTGTCTAGTCTGTGTTTATATGTCCGTAAGTTTGGGTGATGTCCACATCGGAATCGTGCTAAGTTAACTCGATCCGATCTGCTCAGGCTGATCTCTGACCTGTTAATGGGTGGCGGCTTCGCACCTAGGACCGCATTCGGACCGAGTCGTGTCAGTGCTTTGTGGGTTAGGTGTGTGTGTATGTGTTTTCTGTACTGTGTGATGTCTGTGGGGCGTGGTATGGAATGGAGTATTTCGTTATAATATCTCTCTGGTGTTACCTTAATGGTGCGAGGTGTTGGTGCATGATTGTACATGTAGTGGCAAGGGTGTTGTGGGTTAGTTGTCGCTGCTGCCATGAATTGTGTTCCCCTCATGTCTAAATGTTCCCTAACTTTTAGTATTTTTTGTTTCTGTGTGCAGGTGTTCTATTGGTGTTGTTTGAGTGCATCCTGTAATGATACGAAGTGCGTTGTTTTGTATTGTTTGTAAGGTGTTTATGTGTGTGTTTGAGATAATGGGTGCCCAGCATGGGCTAGCATAGTCCATAACTGAGCGAATATATTGTTTGTATATGAGTGATGTTGTTTCCTGCTGGTGTCCAAAGTTTGTACCTGTTAGTACCCTAAGCGTGTTAAGTCTTGACGTACATTTGGTTTTAATGTCCTGAATGTGGTTTGCAAAAGATAATGATGTGTTGTATGTGACACCAAGTATTTTGGTTCTGTGAGTGTGTGGAATGTTGATGTTGTTTAGTGTAAGCTGTGGAATTACCTGGTGTTCTTTTGTGTTGCTTGTAAGCAAGGTGATGGTTGATTTTGTGGGCGCTACTTTGAGTCTATTGTGTGTGAGCCAGTCTTGTATACTGTTTATGTATGTTTGTAGGTTATTTGTAGCGGTGTCGATGTTGTTGTGGGTGGATGTTAGTGCACAGTAGGTAGGTACAGTAGGTAGGTAGGTAGGTACAGTAGGTAGGTAGGTACAGTAGGTAGGTAGACTAGACAGTAGGTAGGTAGGTAGGTAGGTACAGTAGGTAGGTAGACTAGACAGTTTTATTTAGTAAATGGGTAGGTACAGTAGGTAGGTAGGTAGTTAGGTACAGTAGGTAGGTAGGTAGGTAGGTAGACTAGACAGTTTTATTTAGTAAATGATACATTAAAATCTTGTTTAGTTTTGAATGACGGCATAAAGTCACGGGATTTAAGTGGAATCTAATGGTGTGCATAAAAGTTTCAAAATTTTCGAGAACTTTTTAAAATATAAGGTTAAGGAATAAGTTTTTTCATTTTAACACAAAAAAGCTTAAAATCATTATTTTCGAAAACTTTTTAAAATATAGGGTTAAGGAATAAGTTTTTGCATTTTGACACAAAAAAAGCTTAAAATCATTATTTTCGAGAACTTTTTAAAATATAAGTTTAAGGAATAAGTTTTTGCATTTTGACATTTGAGTGTGACTTTTGCTATGGGTGACAATGGCCCAAAAAAGTTGGAACACCTCGCAATCTTTATGTTTTGACACCCAATGGAAAAACACGCAACATTGTTTACACTGAAGTGCTACAAAATGTCTGATGTTTTCAAAGAATAAAAACAATTACCAAAACTTTGTGTTTATGTGTTCATTTAGTTTTGTTCATCTTTTTACCTTATTTTGACACACCCTTACATCCCGGGCAACGCCGGGTATCTCTGCTAGTCTATACTATAATAAGAGAGCTGTCCGTCTGTCCGTCCGTCCGTCCGTCCGTCCGTCCGTCCGTCACACTCAGAAATTGTGAGAAAAAATTGTGAAAAAAAATTTCAGAAATTGTATTACGGGCGGCAATGTGAAGCTCAAGATTTTCATGACTGTGTTCTTTTCTGTAGTTTAGTCTGTCTGTTTGTCTGTTTATGAAATTTATCCCGGGCAGTAATGGGGGAAGGGTGGGGGTGGGGTAATGGGGGATGGGTGGGGTAATGGGGAGGGGTGGGGGTAATGGGGGAGGGGGTTAGCCCCCAAGTTGCATGAATGGGGTGAGGAGGTTTTGGGAGATACCAGATTCAGAAATGTTGACACAATGTGAAGCTCAAAATTTTCACGGCTGCGTTCTTTTCTGTAGTTTAGCCTGTCTAACCGTCAGCGAAGCGACGGGAACTGTACTAGTCTATTATCTATATAATATAATAAGAGAGCTGTCCGTCTGTCCGTCTGTCCGTCACACTTTCAGAAATTGTGAGAAAAAATTGAGAAAAAAATTCAGAAATTGTATTACGGGCGGCAATGTGAAGCTCAAGATTTTCATGACTGTGTTCTTTTCTGTAGTTTAGCAATGGGGGAAGGGTGGGGTGGGCCGTGGGGGTAATGGGGGATGGGTGGGGTAATGGGGAGGGGTGGGGGTAATGGGGGAGGGGGTTACCCCCGAAGTTGTATAAATGGGGGTGAGGAGGTTTTGGGAGATACCAGATTCAGAAATGTTGACACAATGTGAAGCTCAAAATTTTCACGGCTGGGTTCTTTTTTTGTAGTTTAGCCTGTCTAACCGTCAGCGAAGCGGCGGGAACTGTACTAGTTATAATATAATAAGAGAGCTGTCCGTCTGTCCGTCACACTTTCAGAAATTGTGAGAAAAAAATTCAGAAATTGTATTACGGGGGGCAATGTGAGCTCAAGATTTTCATGACTGTGTTCTGTTCTGTAGTTTAGCAATGGGGGAAGGGTGGGGGTAATGGGGGATGGGTGGGGTAATGGGGAGGGGTGGGGGTAATGGGGAGGGGGTTAGCCCCCAAGTTGTATGAATGGGGGTGAGGAGGTTTTGGGAGATACCAGATTCAGAAATGTTGACACAATGTGAAGCTCAAAATTTTCACGGCTGGGTTCTTTTTTTGTAGTTTAGCTTGTCTAACCGTCAGCGAAGCGGCGGGAACTGTACTAGTTATAATATAATAAGAGAGCTGTCCGTCTGTCCGTCACACTTTCAGAAATTGTGAGAAAAAAATTCAGAAATTGTATTACGGGCGGCAATGTGAGCTCAAGATTTTCATGACTGTGTTCTGTTCTGTAGTTTAGCAATGGGGGAAGGGTGGGGGTAATGGGGGATGGGTGGGGTAATGGGGAGGGGTGGGGGTAATGGGGAGGGGGTTAGCCCCCAAGTTGTATGAATGGGGGTGAGGAGGTTTTGGGAGATACCAGATTCAGAAATGTTGACACAATGTGAAGCTCAAAATTTTCACGGCTGGGTTCTTTTTTTGTAGTTTAGCCTGTCTAACCGTCAGCGAAGCGGCGGGAACTGTACTAGTATTATAAGGGTGATCCAGAGAAATGGGACCCAAAAGAAACCCCTGTAACTCTTAAAGTATAAGTCCTTTTATAAAATCATACGCATCATTCGAAAGAGGATAGTTACAAGTTTGTACAGGATTGTATAGGTTTTGACAAGACAAGACAAGATAAGATACAAAACAAAATAAAAGTGTTAGTTAAAACTAACCCTTCAAGATGACTGCATGGACTGTGGAACAGCTGCGTTTCATAACTGAGCAATATTATGAGCATGGAAGAAGTGTAGTTTCAGCTCTTAGAAGGTGATTTTAACATCTGAAAATTTGTCTTGAAAGATCTTTGAGCTGAAACTACACTTCTTCCATGCTCATAATATTGCTCAGTTATGAAACGCAGCTGTTCCACAGTCCATGCAGTCATCTTGAAGGGTTAGTTTTAACTAACACTTTTATTTTGTTTTGTATCTTGTCTTGTATTGTCAAAACCTATACAATCCTGTACAAACTTGTACAAACTTGTAACTATCCTCTTTCGAATGATGCGTATAATTTTATAAAAGGACTTATACTTTAAGAGTTACAGGGGTTTCTTTTGGGTCCCATTTCTCTGGATCACCCTTTATAAACGTTCCTAAGCCAGCCAAAATTGATTTTGAGTTTTGAGTTAATAACATGTCCTGGTAACCATGAAATAACTGAAATTCCATATGACATCAAGATTTTTTTGTGGTGAATGATACAAAGTTATCGATTTTTGAGAGTAGTAATAAATTTTACAGTGCGGGGGCCTATGCCCCCTATGCCCCGCCCTTATGTACGCCACTGTCTACAAGGTAGCCTATATCCTATATACTATTGAGCTAAAATGTGTGTGTGTGTGTGTGTCCGCTTTCTTCGAAACCGTGCACAGACTAAACGGCACATCGGAAAATTCTGCAACCACCACCAACTGATAGCCTATGAGCTGCCGATGTGCTCTGTCAAGTTTCCCAGTCCTAGGTCACAATTACTGGGTCCGAAGGCCCCGGCACCGCGATAAAACTACAAAAAAGAACGCAGCCGTGAAAATCTTGAGCTTCACATTGTGTGACATATACTGCTACGGAGGGCTGGTAGCAGTATATGTCACAGTGCTACCCGCCCAGGGGTAGTGAGGGAAGGGATGGGGGTAATGGCTTTTTTACTTTTGTGTGTGGGGGTAATGGGGGAGTGGGGGGTGGGTGGGGTAATGGGGGAGTGGGGGTGGGTGGGGTAATGGGGAGAGGGGGTGGGAATAATGGTGATTTTTTAAATTTTGTAGCTGGATCACAGTGTTACCCGCCCGGAGGGCCAAGTTGTACAACGGTCGCGAGCGATAGCGAGCTACCGCTAGTAATATCTATACTGCCTAATCCGAAATTAGTTCTGTGTTTTTTTTTTGTAAACAAAAGTACTCATAAATCAGCTGATTTTTATTCTATTTGGTCAGTGGTTTTGATACCCTGTCAGGCTGTCAAAGCAATCATGACTGTCACTCTCTTATTTCACAGAACTTCCAATATGTTATTAAATATTTGTTGATGAGGTGTGAAATATTTAAAAACTTACTCAAACTTTTCTTTTGGATCACCTGAAGATCAGGGCCCCCCAGCCTTCTCTAGTTAGCCTCATAAGGCTAACTAACGAAAATATCACGACCTAACCTAACCAGTCGTTAGGTCAACTGTATGCCCTTGACGATTGGTTAGGTTAGGTCGTGATATTTTCGTTAGTTACCCTTATAAAGCTAACTAAATTAGGCTGGGGGCCCTGATCTTCAGGTGATCCTTTCTTTTTAACAGAAATTTAAAAACATTTACCATTACTGAATAGTTCAACGCGTGAAACAAAATTTACAAAACAGCGACTTTGACATGATTGTTAGAAAATCTAGAAGAGGAAGAACCATTGTTGTCCCAAGGCGATATGATAACTAAGCTGATTGATGCAGCATTGCTTGTATATATTAAGTTAAGGTGTGTATATATATCCATCTCATAATTGTAAGGTTAGTGAAAAATTCACTTAATTTAGAGCTAGCATTTTTGGGCTCTTGTGGCATCATTGTTTGGGCACTCTTGTGGCATCATTTTTGGGGGCGCGGCGCGTCTTTTCTACTCGTTTGTGGAATGCCGTACTTACAGGGTGTGGTCTTACAGAGAGCTCTCTTGCAATTCAGTTTGGTTGTTTAGATACAAGATTGTTGCATCGTGCAATAGTGCAGGTTGTGTTGTTGCAAGGTTTAGAAAGAAGACCATAAATAGTGCCCCTTTTGTTTCTTATCTTAAATTCATGCAACTGAGGCCTAAGGTAGGCCCACATCGAGTCAGCAACCCTGAGGTAGGACCTAATAGGACCTCCAAGTCCGTAAGTTTTTAATTTTAGCTTAACTTGGGCTGTAGGTTGAACTGGCCCTTCAGAGCTTGGCCGTTCACGGCTCAGCTGGGATTTTGAACCCAATAAAAATAAATAAAATAATAACATGGTCCTTCAGAACCGGATTCTAGCCTAAGACTGAGTCAGTGACTATTTTTCGGCAAAGTTCTGATTGTGCAAATTGTAGCCCAAGTTAGGCCTAGACGGGTTGAGCATAATTGAGTTAAGGTCCCAGGGTAGAAAGTTTTGGTCGCCCAATTGCAAAACTTGGCCACTCGTCTGTCGTTGTTTTTGGCCTACATTTTTACCAGTTTGGTTAATTTTGGTTTATTATTCGTAGGCGAAGGGTGCAGACATCGGTGCGCCAGTTACTTGGGTGGAAAATTTGGTATTCCATACTGGTGGTTGGTCAGTACCCCACCCAGCAATTCAGTTTATTTGAAAAAAGCAAAATTTGCGTTTGATCAGTTTGGTTAAGTATTTTTGCCAATTCAGCTTATTTGGCATTGAGCCCAATTGTTTGTTGTTTGCATAGACGATGAGTGCAGCTGAATTGAACACGTTTAAAAGAAGGAGAAGCGCCTACAAAGGTCTAATTACAAAGGTCATTGCCATTATAGATTCTGTCATAGAGCAAGAGGATTTAAGCTTAGTGACTGCGCAGCTTTCCATATTAGAAACTAAAAAGTTTGCTCTAAGTGAAGTAAATGTTAAAATTGAGGCTCTTATAGAAGAGGATGAAATAGAAAATAACAATTTACTTTGAAGAGATTATTGATGATATAATTAAAGTAGGCCACCGAGCAAAGGAGTTTAGCAGCTCAGTACAGTTAGAGACCAGGTCTAATAATGAAACACAACACTCAACAAATGGTGTTTGTGAAGTTAAGGTTAACAGATCTGCAGTTCAATTACCGAGGCTTGTACTCAAAACATTTTCTGGGAGTATTCAGGAATGGCAAGGATGGGCAGACAGTTTTCAATCAGCAGTTCATTCTAGTCAAGTGTTAAGTGCGGTGGAGAAGTTTAATTTGCAGTCCCTCTTGGAAGGGGAGGCAGCAAAGACAATAGCAGGATTAACATTAACAGAGGCTAATTATACTGTGGCTTGGGATATATTAAAGAAACGGTTTGGTAAGCCAGAGATCTTAATTAAAAGCCACCTCTGTGAACTATTAGCTATACCTCCTGTTAATAATCCCAATAGTGTCAAGGAGTTACGGCAGTTATATGATGAATTTGAAGTTAGAACTAGGTCCCTGGACAACTTGGGTGTAGGAATGGAAAGGTATGGTATAATGTTGGGTACTATACTGGAGCCTAAATTGCCTAGCTCAATTTTGCTTGAATTAAGTAGGGGACACTCTACAGAACATGTGTACAACCCCCTTCAGCAGATGTTAAGTTTTTTCGGCACAGAATTAGCAAGACGAGAGGGAATTGAGTTTGCAAAGTGGGATGTTAAACAAGGGGACAAAGGCAGGCACAGCACCAAGGTTTCTACAAAAAGGAATAGCCCAGGTACAGTGTCAGCTCTACATGCATCCTCTGAGAATAAATTAAAGGGAATCAAGGAATGCATATTTTGCGAAGGCAACCACAAGTCATATAAATGTGATGTGGCTGAGGCTTTACCTTTTGAAGAGAGAAAGGACAGGGTAACTAAGTCCACAGCATGTTTTAAATGTTTTTTGAAAGGTCACAGAGCAAGGTTTTGTAAGTTTAAAATTTTGTGCAAAAAATGTCATGACAGGCATCAGCCATTATTGTGTGAAAACACTCCTAGTAGGCCTACCCCAGAAGTAGAGACATCAGTGGCACATGCTACTGCTATGAAAGGGAGTAAAAGTAAAGGGGGATTATTGCAAACAGCTTCAGCCTTATTAATTGGGAATGATGGAGAAGCTACTGTAAGAGTGTTGTTTGATAGTGGTAGCCAGTGTAGCTTTATTAAGACCAGAATTTCCAGAAAATTGAAGTTTAAAGAACTTAATAGGGAAAATTTAAGAATTTCTGGGTTTGGGGGTTCCGTTCAAAACCGAACCAAATTTAAGAAGGTAGAAGTTCTGATTAAGGAGTTGTTACCACAAAGTCCCACTATCAAGGTCCAAGCTGTAGAGATTGAGGAACTTTGTGCTCCAGTCACTACTTGTTTAGATGTGGCGTGTGTCCAAAAATTGCAAGTTAAAGGAATTAATTTGGGCAATAATAAGTTTGAAGGAACAGAAGATATTAGTCTTTTGATTGGAGCTGACTATTATTGGAACTTCATCACTGGTAATGTTGTCCGCACATCTCGAGGCCCGGTAGCTATTGAAAGTAAGCTAGGCTGGATGCTACATGGTAGCTATTGCAATGAAATAGAGGTTAAAGCTCTTTTTGTTAAGATTGAGGAGAACAGCCATGGTTTGGAAAGGCATTTGAAAGCGTTTTGGGAACTTGAATCAGCCATTCAGTCGGCCTTTCAGATACAGTAAGCAAATATTCATCCAGTAATCTTACTATATCATGGAGAAGGTGATTCGCCCGGATAAATTTATTACTTCTCCGAATTCTCCCCAAGCTGGGAAACTATGGAAATTATGGTCGCGCGGATTCAAATATTTCTTGAGTACTATCGCCGAACACAACCCCAATAAATTGGAGGTTCTATTCATACATATCGGCCCCGATGTCGCTGATATCATTCAAGACTGCTCTACTTATGAGAATGCCATGGCAGCCTTAGAGGCCACCTACGTCAAGAAGCCAAACGAGGTATGCGCTCGCCACCTGTTGTCCACCCGTCACCAAAAGCCCGAGGAAACCCTCGATGAGTACTTGCAAATTCTTCAACAACTAGCCAATGACTGCAACTTCAAATCGGTTTCCGCCGACGAAAACAGGAGTTCATCTGTGAGAGACGCTTTCATCCGAGGAATTAGAGATAGCGCCATCCGCACCCGCTTACTCGAAAATGACACACTCTCACTGGAAAAGGCTATCGTCCAGGCTCGAACATTAGATCAGGCCCAGAAAAACTCAGAATCGTACCTCACTCATTACGGTGCTGTTGCAGCCACTGGCTCTCGCCACGAACCGTCGCCGACTACTGACTCTGCCCGGCCTGCCTGCGTCCAAGGAGACGATCTCCCAAACTCTTCAGCCGCTACGAATTTCGACAACAAAGCCGCTCTGTGCTTCTTCTGCGGGTCTCGACGCCACCCACGAAGCAGGTGTCCGGCAAAGGATTCTATCTGTGCGAAATGTGAAAAGACCGGCCACTGGGCCAAAGTCTGCCGCTCAAGTACTTCCTCGGCACGTCAAAAACAGGATAAAACCACAGCGTCTCATTCAGCCGCAGCATTAGCGACCATTAGTACCACTCTATCGTGTAGCTCCTCCATGCCTACCAACTCAACAGTCGATATCCTCGTCAACGGCCGTTCGTGTCTCGCCTTGTTGGATACTGGCAGCTCGGACAACTTCATTCGTGAGGATCTAGCCAAACACTTAGAGCTGCCCATTCTTCCGCACTCGGGCGTCGTATCAATGGCTTCGCCTAATCTATCCGCAGCCATCTCAGGTCGATGTACAGTGAAGGTTACGATGGGAGACCGCGACTACGAAAAGCTCGAACTATCCGTCTTGTCGGATCTGTGCGCTGACATAATACTCGGTACCCCATTCTTAATCAGACACAAGGAATTGAACATCAATTTCGGAGGTCCGGAGCCAGCACTCCATATATGCGGCCTTACTCGATCAAGAATTTCAGCCCCACCACTATTCGGCAACTTAACTGCCGATTGTCGTCCCATCGCCACGAAGTCCAGACGATTTTGCTCTGAGGACAAAATTTTCATTGGGAAAGAAATCGAAAAGCTACTCAGGGATGAGATAATTGAACCCAGTAACTCACCCTGGCGTGCTCAAGTAGTCATCACATCTACCGAAACAAAAAAAAAACGCATGGTAATCGATTTCTCTCAAACCGTCAACCGATTTACCATGCTAGATGCATATCCTCTTCCGCGAATCGATGATATAGCCAACAAAGTCTCACAACACAAATACTACAGCGTAATTGATCTGTCAAGCGCATACTACCAGGTAGAAATCGATCCGTCTGAACGACCTTTCACAGCATTCGAGGCTGACGGAAATCTATACCAATTCAGAAGGATCCCTATGGGAGTAACTAACGGAGCCGCGGCCTTCCAGCGCGTCATGAACGAATTCATATCCTCGAACAACTTATCATCAACATACGCCTACCTCGACGATCTCACCATCTGCGGAACCACTTGGGAAGAGCACGATGAGAACCTTCGACATTTCTGGGAAGCCGCTTAAACGAGTAAATCTGAGTCTAAACAAGGAAAAATGCAAGCTTTCGATGACATCAGTGCACCTGCTCGGATATTCTATCTCTCATGGCGTATTGCGGCCCGATCCCGAACGCCTCCGGCCACTACAAGAACTTCAAACTCCTCGCAACAAGTCGTCTCTACAACGCGTAATCGGACTATTCGCATACTATGCTAAATGGATTCAGAACTATTCCCTCAAGATCAAACCTCTGCTCAACGTTTCATCATTCCCATTAACTCGCGAGGAAGTATCAACGATCCAAACACTCAAAGATGATATCTCGAAAGCTGTCGTCGGTTCAATCGATGAAGAACTGCCGTTCACTGTGGAGACGGACGCTTCCTCTTCAGCAATCGGAGCCACCCTCACCCAGAACGGCCGCCCGGTGGCGTTCTTTTCTCGCGCTCTGAATAACACAGAACGTCGCCATCACATCGTTGAAAAGGAGGCATACGCTGTAATCGAATCCATTCGCAAGTGGAAGCACTTCTTAGCTTATCGACACTTTACTGTCGTCACCGACCAGCGGAGCGTATCTTTCATGTTCGATGGAAAAGCTACTGGTCGTATTAAGAACGATAAGATTCTCCGTTGGCGTGTAGAACTAGCCGGCTACTCATTCACAATAAAATACAGACCGGGCCCCGAGAACCGAGCCGCAGACGCATTGTCGCGATCCTTTTGCGCTGCTACTCCAAGAATATCCCTCGCCCAGCTGCATGTTAATCTGATACACCCAGGAGTCCGCCGAATGACTCATTTTGTGAGAGCTAGGAACCTACCATTCTCAGTGGATGACATCAAACGAGTTACGTCGGAATGCCAAACATGCGCTAAATGTAAGCCACAGTACTATAAACCAGAAGTTAGTCACTTAATACGGGCCATGTCCCCGTTTGACCGACTTAACATCGACTTTAAAGGCCCGCTTCCGAGCGCAACTTCGCGACCTTACATCCTAACAGTAATCGACGAGTATTCACGCTTTCCTTTTGCCTTCCCGTGCCGTGATACGAACACGTCAACCGTTATCGCCCGTCTCACCGAGTTATTTTCTACCTTCGGAACTCCCTCTTACATCCACACAGATCGAGGGACATCGTTTATGTCTTCGGAACTAAAACTGTTCCTAACTAAACATGGTATCGCGACTAGTCGCACAACGCCGTATCACCCCCAAGGAAACGGGCAATGCGAACGTTACAATGGAATCATCATGAACACCATCAAACTAGCCATAGAAGATCGCGGGTTGCCGATGTCGCAATGGGAGTCCGTCCTACCAGACGCGCTGCACTCGATTAGATCGCTGCTGTGTACGGCCACGAACGAAACTCCTCACGAGCGTCTATTCACGCACCCGCGGCGTACTTCTACCGGTTCTGCACTACCGACGTGGCTGTCTTCTCCGGGAACTGTACTCCTTCGCCAATTCATTCGCCGATCCAAGAACGACCCCCTCGTCGAGGAAGTTGAGTTAATTGAGGCAAACCCCAACTACGCGTTTATACGGCATCCGAATGGGAGAGAAGATACCGTATCCATCAGGGACCTGGCACCGGCGGGACGTAGCAATACGGATGACACGAATCACTATGAACCCCCCGTACCCAGTCCGCCAATCAATTCCACCCCGCTAACGGACGACTCAGAACCCGCTGAGATCCGCCGACACACGGTCCCAACAGCTCCCGTCGAAGCGACTCCAGTCGAAGTCGAGAGAGGCCCACCTGTGTCAGTAACCTCCGAGACGAGTCCCCCTCTGAGAAGAAGCACTCGAATCAGATACCCAGCTCAACGCCTAAACTTGTAGACTCTTCTTTCTTCCAAAATATCTTGAACTTGTCGTTTTGTTTCTTACCGTGCAAAGTATCACGTATTATAAAAGAAGAGAGGAATGTAATGAGTCTTTACTAATTATTGTTTTCTGTGTAACAAGTCTTTACTAATTATTGTTTTCTGTGTAACAAGTCTTTACTAATTATTGTTTTCTGTGATCACGTATTATAAAAGAAGAGAGGAATGTAATGAGTCTTTACTAATTATTGTTTTTTGTGTAACACGTCTTTACTAATTATTGTTTTCTGTGTTTCAGATCTATGCTATGTTTATGTTGAATAAAGCCTCAAATTGGCCTTTACTTTATCTTTAGCCCGCTAACAAACGCGGCACCACATAGAGCAATTTGAAAAAGGGATTGGGTTTAGAGATGGTTGCTATGAAGTTGGCCTCCCTTGGAAGGATTCTTGCAAACCCGGTTCAAACCTTCAGCTAGCTAATCGGAGGTTGGAGACTTCATTGTACAGGCTAAGAAAAATGAGGAGTTGTTAATTGAATACAATGAGGCCATCCTAAGCTATGTAAGGGAGGGCTATGCTGAAAGGGTGCAAGGTGAGCTGGTGAGCCAGGAGGCACATTATCTGCCACACCATGCAGTGGTACGGCGAGACAAAACTACCACCAAACTGAGGGTAATTTTTGATGGCTCAGCCAAGAACATAGGTGGTGTGTCCTTGAATGACTGTTTGGATGCTGGGCCAAATTTAAATGCAGATTTATTTTCCTTGTTACTGAGATTCAGGTTTGGTAGAGTAGCATTGACTGCAGATGTGAAGCAAGCCTTTTTGCGGATAAAGTTAAAACCAGAGAACAGAGATGCAGTAAGGTATCTGTGGGTGGATACGAAAGACTTGTTGGAAAATGAACCTAAGGTTCAAGCATATAGAATGAAGCCAGTGTTGTTTGGCCTCAGCTGTAGTCCATTTCTGTTGGCAGCTACTATGCAGTACCATTTTAAGAAATATTCTGGTCTATCCTAACACTATTGAACACAAAAGGAAAAATTTTTATGTTGATGATTTGCTGTGTTCCGTGGATAATACAGAAATGGCTAAACAGATATTCATGGAGGCTAGATCTATAATGAAGGAGGCTGGCATGGAGCTTAGAAAATGGCAGACCAATCATTCTCAATTACAAGAGTTTATGAGTCAGTCCTGTGTAGTACCTGATGCAGCAGAAAGTATTGAGGATTCTGGTATTAAGGAGTTGTGGGCAATAGACGCAAAAGTGCTAGGCATTGTTTGGCAGCAAGGAGAGGATTTGTTTACCTTCAGTGGGAAATCTTTAGTAGAACTGGCTGAGAATGAGACAAGGTGGACAAAACGGACAGCTCTTAGTTTGGCTTCAAAGGTCTTTGATCCTCTTGGATTCCTGACTCCATTTGTGATAAAGTAAAAAATTTGGTTTCAGAGCCTCTGGGAAATTGGACTTGGTTGGGACCAAGAGTGACCTGATCATATGGTGGTAAGGTGGAAATATTGGTTCAAAGAATTGGCACATCTTGGAGACATTGAAATCCCAAGATGGTACTTTGGAGAGTTGAACAATAGTCCAGACAATTTGGAGCTTGCACATCTTTTGTGATGCAAGTGAGGAAGCCTATGCAACTTGTATTTATATAAGAGGCACATTCAAAGAGGAAGTAAGTTGCAGGTTGGTTGCTGCAAAGAACAGAGTAGTACCTTTGAAAAGGCTTTCTGTTCCAAGGTTGGAATTGATGGGTGCAGTTATTGCTAGTCGGCTTGCAGTTACAGTGCAAAAGTCTTTGGCCCTCTATGAAATTCCAAGCTATTATTGGACAGACTCCACTATGGTTTGGCACTGGTTAAGAAGTCAGGCAAGGAAATGGAAACCATTTGTTGCCAATACGGTGGAGGAAATTCAAGCGCACACAGATCCCAAGCAATGGAAGCATTGTCCAGGCACCCAAAACCCCGCTGATTTACCAACACGAGGAATTTCAGTGAAAGATCTTGCACAGTCAAGTTTGTGGTGGAATGGGCCAGAGTGGCTAAAACTTGGAAGTGAAAACTGGCCTTCTAATCAGCCTATTGTAGGAGAATGCCAGGCTCAAAAAGCATGGGTGAGTGACGTGAGAAAATGCACTGTGAACAGTTGTCAAGTTATGCAGCAGGACCCCATATTGAGGCTAGAGGACATTAGCAGTCTGAAAAGGTTGTTAAGAGTGACAGCATGGGTATATAGATTTACCAACAATATTAAGGGAGAAACAAGAAGGGAAGGAATTCTGAACAGTAAGGAGATTCATCAAGCCAGGAAATACTGGGTGGTATATGTGCAAAAGAAAAAATTTGGTGAAGAGAGGGAATTGCTCACCAGCCGTCCATTACAGGTTCTACCAACACATTCTGCTGTGAAGGGTTTGGATGTGTTTTTGGATCAGGATTTATTGAGAGTAGGAGGTAGACTACAGTTTTCTGGGCTTCCAGAGGAGAAAAGACATCCAATTTTGCTACCTTCTGGGGGGCACTTTGTGGAACTTTTGATCCTGGATACTCATCATAAGTTGTTACATGCTGGAGTTAGAGAAGTGATAATAGAAATCAGACAACAGTTTTGGATTCCCAAAATTAGACAAGTGGTAAAAAAGGTCTTGCATACATGTGTGGTTTGCAAGCGTTGGAGTGCAAAGCCTTATTATGAAAAGGTGGCTCCACTTCCAAGAGAACGGTGTGTCTATACTGCCCCATTTGATGTAGTGGGAGTAGACTTCGCAGGTCCAGTCTATGTGTATGAGCAAGGGGAGTCTAACAAAGGTTATATATGTCTTTTCACATGTGCTATCACCAGAGCAATCCATTTGGAGTTGGTAAGCACCTTAAGTAGTGATGTATTTCTTTTGGCCTTTAAAAGGTTTGTGAACAGAAGGGGTTTCCCAAATAAAATCATATCGGATAATGCAAAAACCTTCAAAAAGGCTGCAAAGGAACTCCAAGAAGTTTGGTTCTTGCTAAAAGAGGAAGGATTCCAATCCTACTTTTCACACCAAGGAGTACAGTGGGAGTTTATTGTTGAGAGAGAACCATGGTGGGGAGGATTTTGGGAAAGGCTAGTGAGAAGTGTAAAGTGTCCATTAAAGAAACTTTTAGTTAATGCTCATTTGAACAAAGAAGAATTCTGCACTGTTTTATGTGAAGTAGAAGCAATGGTGAACAGTAGGCCTATCACTTTTGTTTATAACAGTATGCAGGATGCAGAGCCATTGACACCAAATCATTTTCTTTGTGGTAAACGATTAACATCAAGCCCCAGTGTGCCAGAAGACTTGCAGCCTATCCAAAGCACTCAAGGAGAGTTAACCAGACGGTTCAGGTACCTTGAAGAGCTACAAGATCAGTTATGGAAGAGGTAGCAGATGGAATACTTGCCAGAACTCAATTATTACCCACCAGGCAATGTAAAGGGCTCCAATGCAAATTGTATCAAGGTGGGAGAAGTGGTAATGATTGGGGATGAAAGACCAAGGCAATGCTGGAAGCTTGGCATAATTGAAGAGTTGTTTGTTGGCAAAGACAATTTAGTTAGGTCTGCACTGGTAAAGACTTCAGGAGGAAAATTAAAGAGACCTATACAAAAACTCTATGCTTTAGAAATCAGCAAAAACACGGATAGTCAAGATGAAACATTTGAGTTACAGCCTCATGGAGAAGGCTTGGCTAACCTTGCAGAAGGTAATGACAACAATGCCTCTTCGGTGGGGAGTGTTAGAAAATCTAGAAGAGGAAGAGCCATTGTTGTCCCACGGCGATATGATGACTAAGCTGAGTGATGCAGCTTTGCTTGTATATATTAAGTTAAGGTGTATATATATATTCATCTCATAATTGTAAGGTTAGTGAAAAATTCACTTAATTTAGAGCTAGCATTTTTGGGCTCTTGTGGCATCATTGTTTGGGCACTCTTGTGGCATCATTTTTGGGGGCGCGGCGCGTCTTTTCTACTCGTTTGTGGAATGCCGTACTTACAGGGTGTGGTCTTATAGAGAGCTCTCTTGCAATTCAGTTTGGTTGTTTAGATACAAGATTGTTGCATCGTGCAATAGTGCAGGTTGTGTTGTTGTTGCAAGGTTTAGAAAGAAGACCATAAATAGTGCCCCTTTTGTTTTTTATCTTGAATTCATGCAACTGAGGCCTAAGGTAGGCCCACATCGAGTCAGCAACCCTGAGGTAGGACCTAATAGGACCTCCAAGTCCGTAAGTTTTTAATTTTAGCTTAACTTGGGCTGTAGGTTGAACTGGCCCTTCAGAGCTTGGCCGTTCACGGCTCAGCTGGGATTCTGAACCCAATAAAAATAAATAAAATAATAACAATGATAAACTACATAAAATAATGTTTCTTAAATAATAATTCTGAAGCACTTTACCTCATAAGCTGAGGTGTGTTGATATGAGGGACAGAAATACCTTTAATGAAAAAATGTATCCAAAAGCATGCATAAACTTTGATTTGTAAATCATGACATATCTGATGGAATAAGCTTTAAAATTAACAAAAAGGTAGTGAATAGCTTTCATTGGTAAAACTGCATTTATAAGTATGAACATATAAGCATGTACGCAGGCGAAATATATCGTTCACATTTCTTACAAAGTAAAAATACAATGTTTATTTAGGCTGACCATATTTCCTTGAGACAAAAACGGGACATTGGGATGGCAAAAAAGGGACGGGGGTTATGTAATATTCTGTATTCATGAAAAAGTAAGTACATAAACATATTGAGCTTACAATTATTCTTCAGTGACAGAACCCATACAAAAAAACACAAAACGGTACTGTCCCGTTCAAAACGGTACGTATGGTCAGCCTATCAGTTTATTGCACTTTGAATTTATATTCAAAGTGCAATAAACAAAAATGCTTATACAAACAGAATAGTGTACATTAATTTACATATACGTATTACCAAAGCTGGGCACAAACCGTTAATCCGTTAATCGTTAATTAACGAAGTTAACTTTTTCGTTAACGATTTAACTTTTAAGTTAACTTTGAAAATCATTATCGGACTAATTAACTTCCGTTACATTTAACTTCCGTTAACTCAAGTCCGTTAACCCAAAAAATTCATAAATAAACGTTTAAAAGTTTCTATTATTTTCTACGCTGAGGTGGGGAGGAGGCTGGTTGTCCCCAACACGACGAGGTGGAACTCCACCTATGACTCTGTGGTGGTCCTGAACACAATCTTGGAGACGAAGAGGCCTGCTCTCCACGGAGTCATGACCCAGCTGAAGGTCAACAGCTTCAAAGACCAGGATGTCGACTTAATGAAAGAGTATGTCAAGGTAATATATTTATAAATTAATAATAAACTAGCGGGACTCGTGGAAATTCCACGATTTTTTTTTTTTCTGGTTACAATTAAATGCAGGACCTTGATACAATAATAGCGTTGTTTACGTAAACGTTTAAGAATACAATTATTCCAACTATATTTATTTATTGCAATAAAGTTATATTTTTCTTAACACCAGCCAGTAGATACGTTTTAGTTTTGCTCATTCAATTATCGTTATATTAATGAGTAAAATACAACAGAATAATATTGCAGAATAATACAAATTTGAATTTCTACAATTTACTAATTCTCCATTGTTTTATTTCCAGATCATGTCACCTGTGGCCAAAGCACTCGACAAGATCCAGGGGGAGGAACAAGCCTACCTTGGGACTCTGCTGCCAACAGTTGCTGCGACAATCTTCAGGCTTAAGGACTTGAAGTCCAAGGGCCTCGTCTACTGCAGCGCCTTGGTCGACGCACTTTTGGCAGGCATCGACAAAAGGTTTGGGCCCCTCCTGGAGGATGACGAATGCCAGCTGGCTGCTGCCTTCCATCCCAGGTTTCGCCTCATCTGGTTGGACAAGTATGACAACACCAAGGTCGCCAGGGTGAGGAAAAGCATGGAGGGTACAGTCGAGGAGGCCATGAAGCAGCAGTCCAACGAAGTGGGCAGCAACAGTGGAGGCAGCAACAACGAGGAGGAGGAGGAGGAGGAGGACTTCTTCAGTGCTGTCATCCAGACAAAAGAGAGCAGCAGAAGCCACAGGTCACTCAAGGGCAAGGCCCAGAACTTGGTCAAGACCTGGCTGGAGACCAACTCCAAGGACTTGCTGACAGATGCTGCCTTCTTGGGTGAGCAAGTGTTGGTGGACTTGTTCATCAAGTTCAACACAGCCATCCCCTCCAGTGCTGCAGTGGAGCGTTTGTTCTCTATGGGCAAGGACATCCTGAGGGCCAAGAGATCATCCCTGTCTGATGAAAACTTTGATATGCTAATTTTCATGAAGGGCAACATGCATCTCATGGACAAAATGGAGAACGAGAAGAAGAGGGAAAATTAAATTATATATATATTGTGTTTTTCATTTTTTTTACAATAAAAGTTAACGTTAACGGTTTATCGGTAACTTCCGTTACGTGTTTAACGAATTAACGGATTAACGGTTAACGAAGTTAACTTTTTGGTTGACGGATTAGCGGTTAACGAAGTTAACTTTTTGGTTAACGGTGCCCACCACTGCGTATTACTTTTATTCTTTAAAAGGATAGTTTCAATCTTCACATTTCCTTCGCCAATATACATATGCAGATTTTATAACAAAGACATTATCTAAATTTGCTTTTCTTTAAAAAAAAAAAAAAATCATGTCATACAGGTCAGATAACGCTCTGGGATGAATTTCCTGTAAAGTTTATCGTAATTTACAATTCACACAAATTGCTGAAGATGAAATTTTTTAATCAGTTTTCAGAAAAACTATTGAAAAGTTATGGATCGTATTTAAATAATTATACGGCAGCCAACTTTGAAAATCAAGGACATATGTTTAGACTGGTTCCATTAATTCGAAGAACTTTCATGTTAGGGATGTACCAAATATCAAATTTGGCGAATACCAAGTACCAAATATTCGGGCTCAAAATATCGAATATTCTGTGTGAAGATACTGAATATACATGTCATGGCAAGAGAAAGTGCTTAATGTTAATTGTAAAATGTAGACTTTTCATGCATCAGTTTAGATAGCATCTTATCTCTTAATTAATTAATTGCTGGTTGCTGGTCAATACGCACAAACGTGTGCATATTTGTGTTTATGAACGTTATTGAGGCTGTTAAAGTTTTGCGACAGATTTTGAGTGTATATCGTAATTTTTGATCCAGTGCTTATTTAAATCCTCGTAAGACTTGTAATGGTTTCTTAATGATGTCTATATTTAATGTTTGTAATTCATTTACTCAACTGTTTTTCTCATGAATAAAATTCCTATGATTGTTGGAGATAAGGCTCCAAAGATGGTGGCGGGTATCGGAGAAAGTGGATTTCAATCGCATCCTTGTTTTATACATGCATTGCAACTTTATATTGGAGACTCAATTTTACAACAAAATCAGACGGCTAATGCCAGGTTCAAGTATGCATTAAAGTCAGGGGCGTCCACAGAATCAATTAAGTAAGGGGACACTTCCAAATACAGGGGGACACAAGTATTTGCTAGCGCCAGTGAACTCTAGGGGGGTCCGGGGCATGCTCTCCCGGGAAATTTTTGAAATTTACGGTCTGGGACAGCATTTCCTGCCTTCTGGAGGCAGTTAGGAGGGCAAATTATAGGGCTTCAAATACTGAAAAATAACAATTTTTTTAGACATCCTTTGTATGTCCATGATATTAGGGTGAAACCAGATACACAATAACTTGGTAGATATACAAGTTTATTATTCTTACATAATATACATATAAATAATTGTCATGGGACTGAGAAGGTTATTGAATACTGTGATAGCGTGGGGTAGACACCCCAGTTAGGTTACTTAGGTTCTAGCAAACAATCAAAAGCACTTACCGGTGCGTTGAATTAGGTATTCCTTGAAGCCTACCGTTTTATTCCTGTGTCCCACAAACAGCCTACCTAACTCTCACTTACATTACCAATTTAGAAGCTATAGACATTACCCCTAACTATACTTAAGTACGAACAACTTCCTACCCGATTTGTCACCTTAGATTCATCACCTAATTTTACTCAGCACCAAAGATTAGGTCAGATAGGAAAAAACATGTCTAGGCCAGACCAAAGCAATACGAACAGCCCGTTGGTTCGTTTATGACTTGCTCTTGCCATTCAGCTTAGATTTAGTGATATTTACCCTTTAGTGACTTTTAGACCATATACATATATATACATACACGTCACCTCACTCCTCCCCTACAAGTTTAGTCTGTCAGGGGGATGAGGGACCCTAGACGACCTGCGGAGCGGGGTTGATGTAGTAGGATTAGGTGCAACCTGTATAGGCGGGCAAGTTGAACCATTTTCCGGAGGATCAGTTCTCTCTTCCGGAAGACTCTGGTCCTTCTGCACTTCACGTTCCCATATCTGGTCCTGATGGCGTTTAATAGAACGACCATCTTCTAGTTGGCACTTGAAGGAAACAGGGCCCGTTCTCTCCTGCACAGTTGCAGGAACCCATTTTGGTCCAGCCCCATAGTTGCGAATCACAACTGGATCATTAGGTTTCGCTTCTAGAACTCTCCCTCTTTTAGTGTCGTGGTACAACTTCTGTTTTTCCTGATTGCGTAAAACTCGTTGTTGTAACATTTCGTTTGGAGGTAACAAATCGAAAACTGAACGAATTCCCCGGCCAATCACAAGTTTAGAGGGAGACACCCCCGTCGTGGTGTGTGGTGTTATTCGATATTTAAACAAAAATTTATCCAACACCACTTGCATTTCCTTCCCACGAGAATGACGCAAGGCCGACTTGAAAGTACGGACCATGTTTTCCGCGAGACCGTTAGTAGACGGGTGGAAAACACTAGACCGGACATGTCTAATGCCATTTAGGTGGACGAAGGAACGAAATTCCTCACTGGTAAAACAAGTACCATTGTCGGAAACCAGGACTACGGGTAAACCCCATCGAGCGAAAACTGAACGGAGTAAGCGAATAGTAACACCCGAAGTCGTGGAAGTGGTTGGAAAAATTTCCACCCACTTAGAGTAGGCGTCCACAATGACTAGGAAATAAATATTATTTATAGGACCTGCATAGTCAACATGGATCCTATGCCACGGTATAGTAGGCCATTCCCAAGGATGAAGTGGACTTTTCCTTGGGAGATCTCTGTTCTCTAGGCAGCTTTGACAGGAACGAACCAATGATTCGAGTTCTCCATCTAAACCAGGCCACCAGAAATAAGCTCTCGCCAGCTCTTTCATTTTTGTTGCGCCCATGTGTTCAGCGTGAAGTTCCTTCACTAAATTCGACCTGCCTTTATTTGGAATAATCACTCTGTGGCCCCATAAGAGACAGCCATTTTGAATAGAGAGGCCAGACTGACGCTGAATAAAAGGCTGTAATTCACTCTCAACCTTAGTAGGCCAACCAACTGAGCAGAAATGGATGACCCTAGACAGAATAGGGTCTGATTTTGTCCACTGCTCTATTTGTACTGCAGATACTGGAATGGATTCCAAAAACTCCACCAAGTGAACCCATTCTGTAGGTATAGGTACACAATCATTTGGATTTTCTAAGGGCAACCTACTTAGCGCATCAGCCGTACCTAGAAGTTTACCTGACCGATGTACTAAGTCAAATTTATAGGCTTGTAGAATCAGTGCCCATCGTTGAATCCTACCTGAGGCCATAACTGGAATATTTTTATTAGGTGAAAATAAACCTAAAAGAGGCTTATGGTCAGTAATTAGCAAAGGTGGGCAGTTGCGCCGCAAAAAGTTGCGGCGCAACTTGCGGCGCAACATTTTTGGTTGCGCTTGCGCTTGCGGCGCAACTTTTTGAAAAGGGTTGCGCTTGCGCGTGCGGCGCAACTATTTCAGCAGAGTTGCGGTTGCGGTTGCGGCGCTACAAAAATTGTTGCGCGTGCCCACCACTGGTAATTAGTTTAAATTCATGACCCCATAGATAGAAATGAAATTTTTTTACTGCAAATACTAAGGCTAATGCTTCACGTTCCACTTGTGCATATCGTCTTTCCGTCTCAGTTAGTGTTCTAGAAGCAAAACAGATAGGCCTATCTACACCATCAATGTGGTGAGATAACACTGCCCCAATTCCATAAGAACTGCTGTCTGCTGAAACTACGAGAGGAAGTTTAGGATCATAATGCACTAGGAGAGTGGACTTTAGTAGTACGTCCTTGGAAGCCTCAAATGCTTCCTTTTGAGTTTTCTCCCATCTCCACTGTTCCCCAGATCGTAATAGCTTATTTAGGGGTTCAAGGAAAGGCGATGCATTAGGCAAAAATTTCCTATAAAAGTTTAGGAGACCTATATAAGCTTGTAACTGTGTGATGTTTTGTGGAGGTGGTGCCTTTTCTATTGCTTCTAGTTTATCCACCGTTGGATGAATGCCTGAGGCATCTATGCGGAACCCTAAATATGAAACCTCGTTAGTGACCCATGAACACTTTTCTCTCTTTAGCTTAAGTCCAGCATCCCGGAGTCTTTTTAGAACCGTGGTTAATCTAGTTAGGTGTTCTTTTTTAGTCGAACCTGAAATGAGGACATCATCTAGAAAGCAAAGTACCCCTGGAATGTGACCTAGAACTTGGTCCATTGTCCTCTGAAAAATACCCGGAGCCGATGCTATTCCATAGCATAGCCTATTGTACTTATATAGGCCTCGGTGCGTATTTATGATAGTTAATTCTTTAGAGTTTTCATCTAAACTTAGTTGAGCATAGGCTTGGGACATATCGAGTTTTGTGAAATATTTACCCCCAGCAAGAGAGCTAAATAATTCATCAGGCTTGGGTATAGGATAGCAATCTAGAAGGACGGCTCTATTTGCTGTTAAACGGTAATCCCCACATAACCGCACGGACTTGTCCGGTTTTAGTACAGGAACTACTGGGGCAGCCCACTTAGCGTGTGTGACTGGTTCAATAATTTTATCTTTTAGCAGCCTGTCAATTTCTAAATCCACCTTCTCCCGCAGTGCATGCACAATTGAACGAGCCTTACAAAATTTCGGAGTTACATTAGGGTCTACTTCTATTCAGACCTGATGGCCCTTTAGGTTGCCTACTTCAGGCCCAAAAATAGAAGAAAACTCCCTTAACAATGAGTCTATGTCAGATGGATATGAGAGTGTATGCACATCTGCCTGACCCCATGGCAAGATTTTGTCAATTGGCATTTTCAAAGCATCAATCCAATCACGGCCTAGTAGAGTAGGCCCTTGCTCATCCACCACTAAAAGGGTTAAAGGATGAGACAAAGTTTTCTGGTTGAGTGTAACTGTGACGTATGCTTCTCCACAAATAGGTATTTGTATGTCTCCATATTTTTTAAAATCGTTTTAGATGCATGTAGTTTAGGTGTGTTTTTGAAAATCTTATCAAAAACTACCTTGGACATGACCGTCCGGGCAGCACCCGTATCCAATTCTAGAGGAACTGTAATTCCATTTAGGCCTACCTCTACAATATATGGGCCTGTATTTTTCCCACTTTGCTGCTCATAGAATAGGTACTCCACTCCAATGTTCGAAGTATTTCCCTTTTGAGGATTTATACTAGAAATGTTAAAATTAGAATTTTCACCCTTTGTTTTCTTTGAAAAACACACTTTAGCTATGTGGCCTATTTTACTACAGTTTCGGCAAACTGCTTCTTTAAAAGGGCAATCTTTCTTCCAATGGTGTTTTCCACACCCTGTACATGGCTTGGAAGGCTTAGTAGAATTAGTAGGCTTAGTCGTATTCGCCTCATACCTTTTATTTGCCTGTCTAGTAGACTCGTTAGGTCTGCCAGGCCTCGAAGATTTAAAGCTATTTACGTGTTGGGCTTTACTACTATGATTTCCAAAAGCTCTAACATCTTTAGCAGCTGCTTCTCTAGCCGTAGCTATTTCTACAGCCTGACTAAAAGTTAGGTCCTGTATGGCTAATAGGGCTCTCTGGGTAGACTCCTCTTTGAGACCCATTACAAACCTATCTCTTAGCATTTCATCTAATTTGTCCCCAAATTTACACGTACGGCTATGGCTTTTTATTCCTGCAACAAACTCTGCAATGCTTTCATTTCCCGTCTGATGCCTTGAATAAAATTTGAAACGTTCATAGATGAGAACTACTCGGGGTTTGTAGTGATCGGTTAGGGCCTGTACCAATTCATTATAGGTGCAAGTTTCCGGTGCTTTAGGAAAACTAGGTCCATAACTAAACCAAACGTTTTAGGGCCTATTATAGTTAAAAAGGTTGGTACTTTCTTAGCATCCAGAATGGAATTTGCCTCGAAAAACAACCTCACCCTAGTGGCATAAGCTTCGAAGTCCTCCCCATTGTCTTCGTAGGGGCTTATATGGCCAATCACCGACATGCTAGAGCAAAACCGAATTAGGCCAAATCACGTGAAGTAGGTTAGGTTAGGTTTAAATTTGGTCTAGTTACTCCCCAGTTAGGGCTGAATAGTGAATTTTATTAGAGTTAAGGCTGAGTAGTAATTAGTTTTAGAGTTAGGACTGAGTAGTAATTAGTTTTAGAGTTAGGGCTGAGTAGTAATTAGTTTTAGAGTTAGGGCTGAGTAGTAATTAGTTTTAGAGTTAGGGCTGAGTAGGAATTAGTTTTAGAGTTAGGGCTGAGTAGGAATTAGTTTTAGAGTTAGGGCTGAGTAGGAATTAGTTTTTAGAGTTAGGGCGGCGGGACCTACGCTATAGTACGGTAGCTTACCCACACAAACAAACCAAATCGGACGACCCACTAGGCTACATCCAATTTTCCAAACAACCACTTGAACCCAATAAGCCAAATTAACCCAATGAGCCAAATTTAACCCAATGAACAAAATTTAACCAAATGAGTCAAATCCCATCCTCGTCGCCAAATGTGATAGCGTGGGTAGACACCCCAGTTAGGTTACTTAGGTTCTAGCAAACAATCAAAAGCACTTACCGGTGCGTTGAATTAGGTATTCCTTGAAGCCTACCGTTTTATTCCTGTGTCCCACAAACAGCCTACCTAACTCTCTCTTACATTACCAATTTAGAAGCTATAGACATTACCCCTAACTATACTTAAGTACGAACAACTTCCTACCCGATTTGTCACCTTAGATTCATCACCTAATTTTACTCACCACCAAAGATTAGGTCAGATAGGAAAAAACATGTCTAGGCCAGACCAAAGCAATACGAACAGCCCGTTGGTTCGTTTATGACTTGCTCTTGCCATTCAGCTTAGATTTAGTGATATTTACCCTTTAGTGACTTTTAGACTATATACATATATATACATACACGTCACCTCAAATACAGTATTCAGCTCTTTAAGTAATGTACAAGATATCCTTCCTAATCTGAATAATATCGACTGGAGGTGGCTACAAGATAGAAAAGTCATCATTTGGCTCAAAGTGTTAAGATCAAATGCATAGTAGAAAAAAGTTAGGCAAGATAATGATAGTTGTAGTTCATAGTAGGCAAGTTTCAAGAATATATCTGTAAGATTAGGCAAGTTAATGATAGATGTAGCTCATAGTAGGCGAGATTCAAGGATAGCTATAAGAATAGGTAAGATAATGAGGGTTGTAAACTTGTAACTCATAGTAGACAAAATTCCAGAATAGCTATACAATTAGGTAAGGGATCTTTCAGATAAAGCTCAGTAAGCCTTCTGCACGTTCCTGATTTCTTGTGCTCTCATATTGGATCATAAACATTCCATTACAAATTAAAATTACAATTGTTAATAAAAATTTAAGGAAACAGTATAAATATTGATGGTTTCACTTCATAATTCATATAAACAGTATATATTTAATTTTAAATCTATTAAGGGAAAATAAATAAAACATGACAAAATTCAACTCGCATGATGGCTGCTAGATAATTAGCATTAAACACTTAAAAATAATGAATGTCACGAAATAATAGGCCTAATTAAATGATTCTGAATGCTGTGAATTGACAGTAGGTTGCAACTCATGTTGCAAAATTTTCTGGCTTCAAGAAGTTTTCATTTTCTGGCCACAAACTATTAAAGCATTTGTGAAGTTTATGGTTCCTTTCTGAAAATCGGGCTTCTATTTCAGAGATGCAGTTATCAAGGACTGCATGGTATAGTCGAGTGTAGCTTTCAATCTTTTGTTCTACTTCTAGTGAAGGCACACGTGAGTATATGACTGAATCTTGTACTGTAGTTTAGCTGGTAGTCTCTGTTTGCGTCGTACTGGTTCGACTTCTACAGTGTTAAACTTCTCAACATTCTCCATCAATTCATTGATATGCTCTTCAGTCCTCATATCATGTAATACCTTCACACTAGCCTCAATAAAATCTATGCCAACAAACTGTCGGGCTGTATGTTCGGCCTCAACTGTGTTGTCAGTACCCAAACTAGCAAAGAGTGGAATCGAACCTTTATTCTCCAATGACTCCTTGGTTTTCCACATTTTCTTTTTTCCTATGCCACAGAATGATGAGACGCTATCACATCCTGTCAAAGCATGCATGGCGGGAAGTAGACGAGGAACCATGGGACTTAATTCATTACATATGCTGTGAACAGGAATATGACCATGGAGATCAGCAGTAGTGATCACTTTTCATGTTTCTACCCAGAAAGATAATGTACTTTGCATCTGAATAATTGAATTGAATAACCTTTATTAATAATAAAATAAATACATTCGTTTTACAATTTGCAGTGACATGAATAATTGTGAAGCTCGACTATTTATTTTATTTAATTTGGCCCTTAAGCTTTAGGCTTTACTGGGCTCTTATTAAAAATAAACAGCTAGTTCTTATTAATTAATAATAAATAAATAAATAAGTAAATAAGTATTATTATTAGCTAAAGCATGTATTAATCTTAAATTGTCACCACTGACATGACAAATGCAAGGTCACCATTGAAGGCATTATACCAATACCATACAAAGAAACCAATATTATACATGAGAGATAAGAACTGAACAATCCCAAGAAATGTGTTTTTAATACTAGATTACACACGAGAAATTAATAATTAGTAAACAATATTAATGGACATTAATCCTAGATTTTGTTAGTATGCCATTATTAATCGGGATTTCAATTTGGTTTTAAACAAATTTATATTCACAATATTTTTTATATCGGTATTTAAATCATTCCATAGTTTCAGTTCAATGAAATTGGGTAGTTTTTGAGATGAAGACAATCTAAATTGAGGTATAACAAGCTTTGATCTATTTCTGGTCTGATACGAGTGGATTTCTTGATGAGTTACAAAATATCTATTTACCCATTGTAAATAAATGATTTTGTTCTTACACTTGCAAATAAAAATAAGGAAGATAATGCACAGCTAGAACGAGGACATCTGTGTCAGGTGACTTGACAACTATGCTTCCTTGGATATTGGCAGCAGAAAATTCCTCATCTGCCTTCATAGCATGGAAAAGCATCCTTGTATCTTCCTCTTTTTGTGAGCAAAACAGATCTTCCACTGGTGTCACGCCTTGGCTAGAAATACAGACCGCTTTTTCTCCATCACTGAACCCACCTGCAAGGTAGATCTAATGTTCGTGGTGTGCAGCAAGTTCCGGTGTTCTTGGTGCATATTCAGTTATGTAGTTGCAGAAGAAGTCAGTCAATGCTGCTTTATTCGATGAGAAAGCCATGAGCTTCTGCCGTGGCGGAAGTGGGCGTCCGGACATCAACAGATATTGCATGTCAACTCAGTCTTATGTGTTTTTCTCATTGCACCATCTTCATGAAACAAGCATGTTGGAATGGATATGACTGGCTGCCTCAATACATGGATCATTGGTATGTCTGGCCGTGCCTGTGAGATTTTAAGTGCTCTACGAACCATCATTTTAGCACTGATATTAACCAGCTTTTTCTTGCCTTGGATCAATACATGTGTAGTTTTAGTCATGTCAGTGAAGGTCTTATTTTTTGATCTAGTCAGAGAACTGTAGAAGCTACGATTACCTCCAGTGGACAAAGTACCCCCAATAAATTCGTACATTTCCTTCTCACCAGCATCGATGGCAGATAATAGCGACTTCTGTACATTTTAGTCAGCAATGACTCCACTGGAGGTGTTTTAATTAAAAGCGTTTTAATTGTGTTCACTGCAAAGCGAACTATATTGGCAGTACCATCCGCCAATATCAAACAAGAGTGGACGAGCATCGTGGGATTTCTACCAGAACTTCACAGCCCTTGAACAAACCCTCCAAATCAGCAATAAGGGATCACTGCCACCTTCACAACCACCCGTTACTTCCCTCCAATTTCAAAATCGTTAATTCAGCCAACCAACTAATCGACCTCCGCATACTTGAGTCCCTTTGTATGCTCAGTATACAGCCAACCCTCAACGACTACAGTTCCGCTTTCAATTTAAACCGCCAAATAAGCTCTCATAGTGAAAAGAAACCCACCATCGCTCCGCCTGGCTCCATCTTTCTAATATGGATTTTTTCAACTAGCAATAATTCCAACTCTTCTGTACAATTAGTCTCTCACGAACGTTAACAATACATTTTGGTAAGACCCCCCTCAATTCTGTTTCACCTTTTAACCGTTTTATTTTTCACTTAGTATCCACATTTTTATACTTGATATTATTTCATTTTTAATCTTTTAATTTAATATATATTGTAACCTTACAATTAATTCCGGCTAATTATCGCTAATTGTCGCACGTCCATTTTAATATATTTGTTTTTGTTTATTATACTCATTTATTTCTATTTGATTTTAAACTTTTTAGCACTGATGGAAATTGAACTTTTCCGAAACGTCTGTAAATAAACATGTACCATCTTTTCGTCCTCCTATTCCTCGCTATATATATATTAGTGGTGGACCGGATATCCGTATCCGCATAATTTTTAACATTCGCATCCGCACTTTTGACTGCGGATGTTATGCGGATATTACCTCTAATAAATTATGCAATTTACAATTAAATTAGCTTATAATAAGGCCCAGTCATGCACATTTCATGTAAAGAATTAATTTTTAATGAACAAACAAATATATAAACCTCAAAATATAAATACCATTAAATCAACAAACACTGCCTGTGTCGCTGTGCGTACTCCACTGTGGCTGAAACTCTTGAGAAAGTTATTTTTATCATAATGAAAACATTAATATTAATTTTAATTCTTATGCATTGCCTGCCATAATAGTAATATCACGAAATTTGAAAAATTATGTCATATATTTATAATTCTATATTATATTGACAGATTAACTAAATATCCGCATCCGCGGATGTTGAAATTAAAGATCCGCATCCACAGATGTTGAAAAATTGACATCCGGTCCACCACTAAATATATATGTACTATCCGAGTGTTTTGGCTCCTCTTGCGGGGTGAGACAAGGCTCCTTGCTCTCCCCTATGCTGTTTAATGTGTATATCGACGGATTAATTGCTTCACTTAATGAGGCAACAGTGGGATGTTGTGTAGATAACACAAGGATAAATAACTTAATTTATGCTGATGATATGGTGTTAATAAGTCCCTCTGTTAAAGGTCTGGATCGGCTTCTAAAAGTCTGCGAAGTGTATTCGCAGAAACATATTCTTTTTAATGTTACAAAAACTAAGGTTATGCAATTTCATCCTAAAAGCTGTAATCAGCCAGCTGATATAAGGTTTAAAATGAATGGTGAAGTAATTGAGGAAGTACAAGAGTTAACCTCTTAACGACCAAAGTTTTTGTAGGGTTAAGTTATGAGTGCGTGTATTGGAAACGGTACATGTTCGACCCAGTGGTCCAAAAGAGGTTAAGTATTTGGTCAAACTATTACCAGCTTCTTGAGTGATGACTCGGATATAAGAAAACAATCTCGAAGCCTGTGTACTAAAGCGAATATGACCATAAGGAACTTTCGATTCTGTACAAGTGAAGCTAAAGACACTCTCTTTCGGACTTTCTGCAGTAATATATACGGACAGCAACTGTGGGTGAATTATAAAAAAGGTTCTTGCAGAACTCTAAATTTGCTGTACAACAGGTCTTTTAGACTCTTACATAAATTACCCCCGAGATGCTCAGCTTCGCAAATGTTTGCTACCCGCAATGTCCCGAGCTTCCCGGAGGTAACAAGACGTGCTCAACACAGTCTAATGCAAAGAATTAAAAAATCGACCAACCCGATCATTCAAGCTATCCATGAGTCCTGCCATTTATCCTCTAAGGCCTAAGCTATGGACTTCTTAAAACGTCTGTCTGTAGCTCCACTTAACTTCGACATTACAGTATTATTTCTAATCAGTTGTATATATTTCTATCCTTAGTATATGAACTGTCATTGCATTAATAATATTTGTCATATGGACTATAGTCTGCCAATAAACCTTTTCATTTTCATTTTCATATATATATATATATATATATATATATATATATATATATATATATATATGGGATGAATTTCACAATAAAACACGTGAAATGAATGAATGCTGCAAACCCACAAGGAAAAAGAAAAACGATTCCAAGGTCTTTCGTGTATTCAAAGCTACACCTCGTCAGGGAATGAAGTTAAAAGGCGAGAAGCCCATATATATATACAACGTACAGGAAAAACAAAACAATTAGCACATACTTAACAAGGGTTAATGAGAGGCAAAAGAAATTTTAACATGATATCGTCAATTTTATAAGTCCCCGAGCTGGTATTGAAATTGTTTTTAAAATGAATAAATGCACATTCTAGAATATTTCGTTCTATTATATCTGTTTTTAACAAGCGCTTTAGAACTATCCCACTTGATGCTATGGTTACATCTATACATATGGTTAAATAAAGCATTGGAAGTACTAGTTGTTCTACAAGCATATTTATGCTGTTTTACCCTAATATCTAACGTTTTACCGGTTTGGCCTATACTGAGTTACATTGTGTACATCCGATCGAATACACACAACCAACAACATTATCAGGGCTATTCTTTATTAGGCGTGATTTAACAGTATTATTATACTTAAAGATTACATTAATGCCAATTGCTTTAAGTACAGTTGGAAGGTATTGAAAATTAACATGGTAAGGTAGGCTAAGGATATTTTTACGCTGAAATTCCTTTACAATTACATTATTATAATACCTATTCTTGGCTTTCTTAAGACAGTTATCTAAAAATGAAATAGGATAACATAATTTAGTACCAATATTCTAGAATGTGCATTTATTCATTTTAAAAACAATTTCAATAACAGCTCGGGGACTTATAAAATTGACGATATCATGTTAAAATTTCTTTTGCCTCTCATTAACCCTTGTTAAGTATGTGCTAATTGTTTTGTTTTTCCTGTACGTTGTATATATATATATGGGCTTCTCGCCTTTTAACTTCATTCCCTGACGAGGTGTAGCTTTGAATACACGAAAGGCCTTGGAATCGTTTTTCTTTTTCCTTGTGGGTTTGCAGCATATATATATATATATATATATATATATATATATATATGAAAACAAGAGATACGACTCTCAACATTTATCGACCAAACGTTTCAGTCCACTCAGGGGCCATCTTCAGTGACTAAATAGAAGCATCTAAAAAAATAATCATAAAACTAAAGTAAATACAAATGTCAAACTGTACAATAATAAAATCTAATACAAAAAAAGTTAAAAAGTTGTTAAAAAAAAAAACTATCTGGATTATAAAACAAAAAAGCTTGACTTTCGTCGTTATTTTTTATGTTTTGAAAAACTTTGCCATCAAATTAGTCTTTTTCCCTCTTTCCTTCAGCACTCTAGTCCAGTGGAGGATATTAAACTTTTGGCAAACAAGTTCTACTATAAGTTTGATGGGTTTAAGCTTTTTTGTCCTGTTTTTAGTTTTAGTGATTTTAAAGTTCTCACGAACTTGCGGAGGGATAAGAATGTAATTATTTGTAAGCCTGATAAGGGTAAAGGTGTTGTTATCTTAGACAGACAAGACTATTTAAATAAAATGTATAATTTACTTTCTGATTCTACTAAGTTTTTGAAACTGCAGACTGATCCATTTAAATATATTGTAAAACTGGAGGACAGAATCAACAACTTTTTACGTTCTCTTAAAAGTCGTGGGCTTTTGATCAACTATTACGATAAGCTTTTTGCTTCAGGTACTAGCCCAGGAGTTATTTATGGCCTACCTAAGACCCATAAACCTAGAGTTCCGCTTCGTCCCATTTTAGCAGCCATAAACACTCCAAGTTATAACCTCGCAAAATTTTTGGTCCCAATCATAGACCCTCTCACACGTAGTCATTTCACTTTGCAAGATTCATTTGAATTTGTTGATTGTGTCACCAAGTTGAAGTTTAAGGATTGTTTCATGGCTTCCTTTCATGTTCAGTCTTTGTTTACCAATGTACCTCTTTTAGAAACTTGTGATATTATTATAAATTCTTTGTTTGGTTCTACTAATGACATTTTGGGATTAAGCAGACAATTGGTTTCAAAACTTTTAAAGTTATCAGTCCAGGATACCATATTCTTTTTTAATAAGGAACTTTTCCACCAGCACGAGGGAATGGCAATGGGTTCGCCCCTTGGTCCGTCCTTTGCTAACAGTTTTCTTTGTTTTCACGAGGAAAAGTGGCTGAGGGATTGCCCGCTTGATTTTAAACCTATTTTATTTAAACGTTATGTAGATGATTGTTTTGTCATTTTTAAGCATAAAGATCATGCCCCTTTATTTTTAAATTACATTAATACTAAGCATCCTAATATTAAATTCTCTATGGAAGTAGAACAATACAATAAAATTTCGTTTCTTGATGTTACCATAAATAAACAGAGTACAGACTTTTCAACACAAGTATACAGAAAACCAACGACTACCCAACTAGGTACTCATTTTTTCAGCAATATTCCACTTAGTTTTAAGCTGGCTAGTATTAAAAGTCGTATTTTCAGAGCCTATCACCTTTGTTCAAGTTGGTCTTTATTTGACTTAGAAATTCAGTATCTTAAAAGATTTTTCAACTATAATTTTTATTGTACTTTGACTTTTGAGACTTTAATTTCTAAATTTTTAAATAACCTATATTCACCTAAAATAATTCAGTCCACGGTTCCGAAACAGAAGGTTTATCTAAAGCTTCCATTTTTAGACCAACTAACTTTTCAACTTAATAAAGATGTCCACTTTATTTTGGACAGACATTTTTCTCAATGCGACTTTATAATCAGTAATTTTAATTCTAATTCTTTGCAATCCTTTTTTCGCCATAAAGATCACCTCCCCCGTGCTGTTCTCCTCAATCTTAACAAAAAGCTTTAACCTTCATTTCATTGTAATAGCTCCCATGTAGCATCCAGCCTAGCTTACTTTCAATAGCTACCGGACCTCGAGATGTGCGGACAATATTACCAGTGATGAAGTCCCAATAATAGTCAGCTCCAATCAAAAGACTAATATCTTCTGTTCCTTCAAACTTATTATTGCCCAAATTAATTCCTTTAACTTGCAATTCTTGGACACATGCCATATCTAAACAAGTAGTGACTGGAGCACAAAGTTCCTCAATCTTTACAGCTTGGACCTTGATAGTGGGACTTTGTGGTAACAACCCCTTAACCAGAACTTCTACCTTCTTAACTTTGGTTCGGTTTTGAACGGAACCCCCAAACCCAAAAATTCTTAAATTTTCCCTCTTAAGTTCTTTAAACTTCAATTTTCTGGAAATTCTGGTCTTAATAAAGCTACACTGGCTAACACTATCAAACAACACTCTTACAGTAGCTTCATCATTCCCAATTAATAAGGCTGAAGCTGTTTGCAATAATCCCCCTTTACTTTTACTCCCTTTCATAGCAGTGGCATGTGCCACTGATGTCTCTACTTCTGGGGTAGGCCTACTAGGAGTGTTTTCTCACAATAATGGCTGATGCCGGCCATGGCATTTTTCGCACAAAATTTTAAACTTACAAAACCTTGCTCTGTGACCTTTCAAAAAACATTTAAAACATGCTGTGGACTTAGTTACCCTGTCCTTTCTCTCCTCAAAAGTTAAAGCCTCAGCCACTTCACATTTATATGACTTGTGGTTGCCTTCGCAAAATATGCATTCCTTAATTCCCTTTAATTTATTCTCAGAGGATGCATTTAGAGCTGACACTGTACCTGGGCTCAGTGGCGGAGCAAGAGTGTCATAAGCCCCGGGGCAAAACTTATTTACGGGCCCCCTAACACATTTACGGGCCCCATAAAGCCACTTTTATGCTTGTACTCTGACATGCCTCGAGGATTGAAAACTTTATTAATTTTAACAATAACTGAGTAACAATAAAGTTTAGTGCAAAAGTGGTATACTCATGCATATACACAGTGATTCACTGTAGTCACTATACACACTACGGAACTGGGTCTGAAGTTCTGAACGCTAAATTAATCACTCAATTGAGCCTAAATTTCTTACGCACGGACTAACACAAGGCTTTGAAACTGCTTTAGCCTTATAATAACATACTGACTAACACACAAGCAAAGATTGAAACTGGATCATAATATGATATATTTCATATGACATCATAACAAAGTGCAGATCTCAAAATATGCCAAAAAAGACCCACATTTTTACGCTTTGAAGCCGTTTTTTTTGCAATTTTTTAAAAATAATTGCTTTTTTCTTAGATATAGTTAATATATAGACAAATAGACATTATTTTTGTTTTTTTGACTATTTTTAAATAACAAATGACATAATTTTAACTTTTCCCGAGATTAAAAGTTAGCGAAAACATTTTTTCGAATATATTTTTGACATACGCATACGCAAATTTTCAGACATTTTCGCCGAAAATTTTAGGTTTCTCACTGGATGACCCCCTTAAAGGACTCGTATATTTCATTTTTTCATGCATTCACATTTAGATCTAATTTTTATATGGAAGGGGCCCGTATACTTGAAAATTATTAATTTCCCTTGCCAAGGTGTTATCAACGACCCAGGCCCCGGGGCACTGCCCCGTCTGCCCCTAGCTAGCTCCGCCACTGCCTGGCTATTCCTTTTTGTAGAAACTTTGGTGCTGTGCCTGCCTTTGCACCCTTGTTTAACATCCCACTGTGCAAACTCAATTCCCTCTCGTCTTGCTAATTCTGTGCCTAAAAGACTTAACATCTGCTGAAGGGGGATGTACACATGTTCTGTAGAGTGTCCCCTACTTAATTCAAGCAAAATTGAGCTAGGCAGTTTAGACTCCCGTATAGTGACCAACATTATACCATACCTTTCCATTCCTACACCCAAGTTGTCCAGGGACCTAGTTCTAACTTCAAATTCATCATATAACTGCCGTAACTCCTTGACACTATTGGGATTATTAACAGGAGGTATAGCTAAAAGTTCGCAGAGGTGGCTTTTAATTAAGATCTTTGGCTTACCAAACCGTTTCTTTAATATATCCCAAGCCACATTATAATTAGCCTCTGTTAATGCTAATCCTGCTATTGTCTTTGCTGCCTCCCCTTCCAAGAGGGACTGCAAATAATTAAACTTCTCCACCGCACTTAACACTTGACTAGAATGAACTGCTGATTGAAAACTGGCTGCCCATCGTTGCCATTCCTGAATACTCCCAGAAAATGTTTTGAGTACAAGCCTCGGTAATTGAACTGCAGATCTGTTAACGTTAACTTCACAAACACCATTTGTTGAGGGTTGTGTTTCATTATTAGACTTGGTCTCTAACTGTACTGAGCTGCTAAACTCTTTTGCTCTGTGGCATACCTTAATTATATCATCACTAATCTCTTCAAAGTAAATTATGTTATTTTCTATTTCATCCTCTTCTATAAGAGCCTCAATTTTAACATTTACTTCGCTTAGAGCAAACTTTTTAGTTTCTAATATGGAAAGCCGCGCAGTCACTAAGCTTAAATCCTCTTGCTCTATGGCAGAATCCATAGTGGCAATTACCTTTGTAATTAGACCTTTGTAGGCGCTTCTCCTTTTTTTAAACTTGTTCAATTCAGCTGCACTCATCTTCAATGCAAACAACAATTGGGCTCAATGTCAAATAAGGTGAATTGGCAAAAATACTTAACCAAACTGATCAAACTCAAATTTTGCTTTTTTCAAATAAACTGAATTGCTTCGTTGGGGTAATGACCAACCACCAGTATGGAATACCAAATTTTCCACCCAAGTAACTGGCGCACTGAAGTCTGCAACCTTCGCCTACGAATAATAAACCAAAATTAACCAAACCGGTAAAAATGTAGGCTCAAAACAACGACAGACGAGTGGCCAAGTTTCGCAATTGGGCGACCAAACTTTCTACCCTGGGACCTTAACTCAATAATAAACCAAAATTAACCAAACCGATAAAAATGTAGGCCCAAAACAACGACAGACGAGTGGCCAAGTTTCGCAATTGGGCGACCAAACTTTCTACCCTGGGACCTTAACTCAATTATGGTCAACCCGTCTAGGCCTAACTTGGACTACAATTTGCACAATCATAACTTTGCCGGAAAATAGTCACTGACTCAGTCTTGAGCTAGAACCCGTTTTCGAAGGACCTTTTTTTTTTTTTTTTATTGGGTTCAGAATCCCAGCTGAGCCGTGAACGGCCAAGCTCTGAAGGGCCAGTTTAACCTACGACCCAAGTTAAGCTAGACTAAAAACTTACGGACTTGGAGGTCCTATTAGGTCCTACCTCAGGGTTGCTGACTCGATGTTGGCCTACCTTAGGCCTCAGTAGCATAAAATTAAGATAAAAAACAAAAGGGGCACTATTTATGGTCTTTCTAAACCTTGCAACAACAACACAACCTGCACTATTGCACGATGCAACAATCTTGTATATAAACAACCAAACTGAATTGCAAGAGAGCTCTCTATAAGACCACACCCTGTAAGTGCCGTATTCAACAAACGAGTAGGAAGGACGCGCAGCGCCCCCAAAAAATTACGCCACAAGAGTGCCCAAACAATGATGCTACAAGAGCCAAAAATGCTAGCTCTAAATTAAGTGAATTTTTTACTAACCTTACAATTATGAGATGGATATATATACACCTTAACCTAATATATACAAGCAATGCTACATCAATCAGCTTAGTCATCATATCGCCTTGGGACAACAATGGCTCTTCCTCTTCTAGATTTTCTAACAAACAGAGCCTTGAGGGATCCCGTTCGGAGAAAGCTTGTTTTGAGCTGACTTCCCTTAAATGTGACATGCGAGTATCTTCCTGAAAGATAGTTACTCAGCCACCTTTTGGTGTTATTGTGCATGTTTGTGTTGAGTATTTTGTTTATGAGAGGGAAGCGTGGGATAGCATCAAATGCTATACTAATGTCTATTGTTGCTAATAGTGTACGTTGAGCCGGTCGTCTAGAGTTGATGCCATCCATGATGTGCTGCGTGAGGTTAGTGAGTAATGTCGTGGTTGGGTGGTGAGGTCTGAATCCATGTTGAGTAGGCGATAGTGGTATGTGTGGGTTGTGATTTGTAAGATTAGTCTTTCTGTTACTTTGGAAGGTGTGCATAGTAAAGTAATGGGTCTATAGGAAGCTGGTTCTGTTAGATATTTGTTTGGTTTGAGTAATGTAATAATTTTACCTTGTTTCCATATGTCAGGAATAATACAGTGTTGGTATGAATATGTGCTGATATTTGTGAGAGCTAGTATTCCCTGTGGGCCCAAGTGTTTAAGGTGTATGTTAGATATGTTGTCTGGTTCAGTAGCCTTCGAATTCTTAATGTTTTTGATGATGTTGGTGGTCTGGTCTTTTGTATTGAAGGGTGTAATGGTCGTGTCGAGTCTGTAGGTTTTCTTGTGTCTGGCTGTTTGTGTGTCTGCGTGTTTCTGGTTGTTGTCTCTGTGTAAGTGACTTATTTTTGCGTAGTGATTAACTAGAATGTTAGCTTGTTGCGTATATGTTGGGATATTATTTTGGCTGCGACAGATAGTCGCGTGTGAGGTGTGAACGCCGCTGTTAGAGTAGGTAATGCTGTTTATAGTCTTGTATAGCCTGGATGTATCTGTGGAGTGGTTTAGTGTTGTTATGAATTCCCTAAATGTTTGTTTGTTTTTCTTTGAGTTTGTTGTTTATTTCTGTGTTGAGCTGTTGTATCTGTTGTTTTATGGCTTCTGTGTGTGGTGTTTGTGTGTTATGTTTGAGGTTGTTATGTTGCCTTATGAGGTGGGCTATTTCTCTAGTGTAATTCGGGTTGTATTTCCGAATGTTGCCCTTGGGTATGTACTGTATTTGTTTGCATTATTGATGATCTGATTAAATGTCTTGAGTGTTGTATTGATGTTTATGATGGGTGTGCTGTGTAATGTGGTGAATTGTTCCTCAGTCTGTATTTTGAACTGTTCCCAATCAGCTTTCTTGTAATTTCTGTAAGTGTGCCTAAGGCTGTTGAGGTAGAGTGTAGAACGTGTTGTAATGATGATGGGCAGGTGGTCTGATGAAAGTTGTTTTTTGTTCTCCAGTGTGTATGTGTTGCTAGTGAGGGGGAACAGAACGTTATGTCTGGGGAAGAGTTTGAGTATCCTGTTTGATGTGGTATGTGTGTATGTTCTTCTGTATTGTTAAGAATGAAGAGGCTGTTTAGTTGTGTGGCTATTGTAGTGCCTTGCACCACAGGATTATCTTTTATTAGTGAAAATTGCCACAAGTTGGCACAAGTGAAATATTTTAAATCTAAATAAATAAATACAAATTAAATGTCCAGTGATTAATTTTAATTCTTAAGCATGCAGTGAATAGTAATTTAGTTAAAAATTAAAGTGCAATCAATAAAGAAGTTCAAAGCAAATATAAAAATATACTTTGTGCCTTTTAAACAATGTAAATTTTGGGGGGCATGGTGTGACTAGGCGTGAGTTTGCTTTTAGGGATTATTTTGGCTTGTTGGTAAAATTGTGAAGTAAAAACAAACTTATGTACAACGACAACACAAGGGACGCCGTTTCCACATTTTTATATAGGATCAAAGCACGGCGCCACCAAGCAAAGTTTCTGCGTGACAAGGTTGTCATTGTGGCTATTAATATTATTTACATATTATTTTTACATATTATTATTTATGTGATAGCGTGGGGTAGACACCCCAGTTAGGTTACTTAGGTTCTAGCAAACAATCAAAAGCACTTACCGGTGCGTTGAATTAGATATTCCTTTGAAAGCCTACCATTTGATTTCTGTGTCCCACAAACGGCCTACCTAACTCTCTCTTACATTACCAACTTAGAAGCTATAGACATTACCCCTAACTATACTTAAGTACGGACAACTTTCTACCCCATTTGTCACCTTAGAAACACCACCTAATTACACTCAGCACCAACGATTAGGTCAGATAGGAAAAAACATCTCTAGGCTAGCCCAAAACAATACGAACAGCCGCGTTGGTTCGTTTATGACTTGCTCTTGCTATTCAGCTTAGATTTAGTGATATTTCCCCTTTAGTGACTTTTAGACTATATACATATATATACACACACGTCACCTCACTCCTCCTCTCTGTCAGGGAGATGAGGGACCTTAGACGACCTGCGGAGCGGGGTTGATGTAGTAGGATTAGGTGCAACCTGTATAGGCGGGCGAATTGAACCATTTTCCGGAGGATCAGTTCTCTCTTCCGGAAGACTCTGGTCCTTCTGCAATTCACGTTCCCATATCTGGTCCTGATGGCGTTTAATAGAACGACCATCTTCTAGTTGGCACTTGAAGGAAACAGGGCCCGTTCTCTCCTGGACAGTTGCAGGAACCCATTTTGGTCCAGCCCCATAGTTGCGAATCATAACTGGATCATTTGGTTGCGCCTCTATAACTCTCCCTCTTTTAGTGTCATGGTACAGCTTCTATTTTTCCTGATGGCGTAAAACTCGTTGTTGTAACGTTTCGTTTGGACGTAACAAATCGAAAACTGAACGAATTCCCCGGCCAATCACAAGTTTAGAGGGAGACACCCCCGTCGTGGTGTGAGGTGTTATTCGATATTTAAACAAAAATTTATCCAACACCACTTGCATTTCCTCCCCACGAGAATGACGCAAGGCCGACTTGAAAGTACGGACCATGTTTTCCGCGAGACCGTTAGTAGACTGGTGGAAAACACTAGACCGGACATGTCTAATGCTATTTAGGTGGACGAAGGAACGAAATTCCTCACTGGTAAAACAAGTACCATTGTCGGAAACCAGGACTATGGGTAAACCCCATCGAGCGAAAACTGAGCGGAGTAAGCGAATAGTAACACCCGAAGTCGTGGAAGTGGTTGGAAGAATTTCCACCCACTTAGAGTAGGCGTCCACAATGACTAGGAAATAAGTATTATTTATAGGACCTGCATAGTCAACATGGATCCTATGCCACGGTATAGTAGGCCATTCCCAAGGATGAAGTGGACTTTTCCTTGGGAGATCTCTGTTCTCTAGGCAGCTTTGACAGGAACGAACCAATGATTCGAGTTCTCCATCTAAACCAGGCCACCAGAAATAAGCTCTCGCCAGCTCTTTCATTTTTGTTGCGCCCATGTGTTCAATGTAAAGTTCCTTCACTAAATTCGACCTGCCTTTATTTGGAATAATCACTCTCTGGCCCCATAAGAGACAGCCATTTTGAATGGAGAGGCCAGACTGACGTTGATAAAAAGGCTGTAATTCACTCTCAACCTTAGTAGGCCAACCAACTGAGCAGAAATGGATGACCCTAGACAGAATAGGGTCTGATTTTGTCCACTGCTCTATTTGTACTGCAGATACTGGAGTGGATTCCAAAAACTCCACCAAGTGAACCCATTCTGTAGGTATAGGTACACAATCATTTGGATTTTCTAAGGGCAACCTACTTAGCGCATCAGCCGTACCTAGAAGTTTACCTGACCGATGTACTAAGTCAAATTTATAGGCTTGTAGAATCAGTGCCCATCGTTGAATCCTACCTGAGGCCATAACTGGAATATTTTTATTAGGTGAAAATAAACCCAAAAGAGGCTTATGGTCAGTAATTAGCAGTGGCGGCTCGTGACTAAAAATTCTAGGGGTGCTGTCTCTAAGAATGGGTTGAAATAATTACTGAAATAAAAGGATGAGCATTGAGCAATGAATAAAAGTTTCAAAAGTTATTGAAAAAGTTATTCAGTAAGCTCATCCTTATATTGTTCTTGATTATTTCAATTGTAAATAAAAAATTTAGGGGTGCTGCAGTTCCGCAGTGCCTACCGACGAGCCGCCACTGGTAATTAGTTTAAATTCATGACCCCATAGATAGAAATGAAAGTTTTTTACTGCAAATACTAAGGCTAATGCTTCACGTTCCACTTGTGCATATCGTCTTTCAGTCTCAGTTAGTGTTCTAGAAGCAAAACAGATAGGCCTATCTGCACCATCAATGTGGTGAGATAACACTGCCCCAATTCCATAAGAACTGCTGTCTGCTGAAACTACGAGAGGAAGTTTAGGATCATAATGCACTAGGAGAGTGGACTTTAGTAGTACGTCCTTGGAAGCCTCAAATGCTTCCTTTTGAGTTTTCTCCCATCTCCACTGTTCCCCAGATCGTAATAGCTTATTTAGGGGTTCAAGGAAAGTCGATGCATTAGGCAAAAATTTCCTAAAAAAGTTTAGGAGACCTAAATAAGCTTGTAACTGTGTGATGTTTTGTGGAGGTGGTGCATTTTTTATTGCTTCTAATTTATCCATCGTTGGATGAATGCCTGAGGCATCTATGCGGAACCCTAAATATGAAACCTCGTTAGTGACCCATGAACACTTTTCTCTCTTTAGCTTAAGTCCGGCATCCCGGAGTCTTTTTAGAACCGTGATTAATCTAGTTAGGTGTTCTTTTTTAGACGAACCTGAAATGAGGACATCATCTAGAAAGCAAAGTACCCCTGGAATGTGACCTAGAACTTGGTCCATTGTCCTCTGAAAAATACCCGGAGCCGATGCTATTCCATAGCATAGCCTATTGTACTTATATAGGCCTCGGTGCGTATTTATGATAGTTAATTATTTAGAGTTTTCATCTAAACTTAGTTGAGCATAGGCTTGGGCCATATCGAGTTTTGTGAAATATTTACCCCCAGCAAGAGAGCTAAATAATTCATCAGGCTTGGGTATAGGATAGCAATCTAGAAGGACGGCTCTATTTGCTGTTAAACGGTAATCCCCACACAACCGCACGGACTTGTCCGGTTTTAGTACAGGAACTACTGGGGCAGCCCACTTAGCGTGTGTGACTGGTTCAATAATTTTATCTTTTAGCAGCCTGTCAATTTCTAAATCTACCTTCTCCCGCAGTGCATGCGCAATTGAACGAGCCTTACAAAATTTCGGAGTTACATTAGGATCTACTTCTATGCAGACCTGATGGCCTTTTAGGTTGCCTACTTCAGGCCCAAAAACAGAAGAAAACTCCCTTAACAATGAATCTATGTCAGATGGATATGAGAGTGTATGCACATCTGCCTGACCCCGTGGCAAGATTTTGTCAATTGGCATTTTCAAAGCATCAATCCAATCACGGCCTAGTAGAGTAGGCCCTTGCTCATCCACCACTAAAAGGGCTAAGGGATGAGACAAAGTTTTCTGGTTGAGTGTAACTGTGACGTATGCTTCTCCACAAATAGGTATTTGTATGTCCCCATACTTCTTCAAAATCGTTTTAGATGCATGTAGTTTAGGTGTGTTTTTGAAAATCTTATCAAAAACTACCTTGGACATGACCGTCCGGGCAGCACCCGTATCCAATTCTAGAGGAACTGTAATTCCATTTAGGCTTACCTCTACAATATATGGGCCTGTATTTTTCCCACTTTGCTGCTCATAAAATAGGTACTCCACTCCAATGTTCGAAGTATTTCCCTTTTGAGGATTTACACTAGAAATGTTAAAATTAGAATTTTCACCCTTCGTTTTCTTTGAAAAACACACTTTGGCTATGTGGCCTATTTTACTACAGTTTCGGCAAACTGCTTCTTTAAAAGGGCAATCCTTCTTCCAATGGTGTTTTCCACACCCTGTACATGGCTTGGAAGGCTTAGTAGAATTAGTAGGCTTAGTCGTATTCGCCTCATACCTTTTATTTGCCTGTCTAGTAGGCTCATTAGGTCTGCCAGGCCTAGAAGATTTAAAGCTATTTACGTGTTGGGCTTTACTGCTGTGATTTCCAAAAGCTCTAACATCTTTAGCAGCTGCTTCTCTAGCCGTAGCTATTTCTACAGCCTGACTAAAAGTTAGGTCCTGTATGGCTAATAGGGCTCTCTGGGTAGACTCCTCTTTGAGACCCATTACAAACCTATCTCTTAGCATTTCATCTAATTTGTCCCCAAATTTACATGTACGGCTATGGCTTTTTATTCCTGCAACAAACTCTGCAATGCTTTCATTTCCCGTCTGGTGCCTTGAATAAAATTTGAAACGTTCATAGACGAGAACTACTCGGGGTTTGTAGTGATCGGTTAGGGCCTGTACCAATTCATTATAGGTGCAGGTTTCCGGTGCTTTAGGAGAAACTAGGTCCATAACTAAACCAAACGTTTTAGGGCCTATTATAGTTAAAAAGGTAGGTACTTTCTTAGTGTTATTTATTTATTTGTTGGGTTCAAAATCCCAGCTGAGCCGTGAACGGCCAAGTTCTAAAGGGCCAGTTCAACCTACAGCCCAAGTTAGGCTAAAATTAAAAACTTACGGATTTGAGATCCTATTAGGTCCTACCTCAGGGTTGCTGACTCGATGTGGGCCTACCTTAGGCCTCAATTGTATGAATTTAAGATAAAAACAAAGGGGCACTATTTATGGTCTTCTTTCTCATCCTTGCAACAACAACACAACCTGGACTATTGCACGATGCAACAATCTTGTATCTAAACAACCAAACTGAATTGCAAGAGAGCTCTCTATAAGACCACACCCTGTAAGTACGACGTTCCACAAACAAGCAGTGTTATTTTATTTATTTGTTGGGTTCAAAATCCCAGCTGAGCCGTGAACGGCCAGGTTCTAAAGGGCCAGTTCTACCTACAGCCCAAGTTAAGCTAAAATTAAAACTTACGGACTTGAGATCCTATTAGGTCCTACCTCAGGGTTGGTGACTCGATGTGGGCCTACCTTAGGCCTCAGTTGTATGAATTTAAGATAAAAACAAAAGGGGTACTATTTATGGTCTTCTTTCTCAACCTTGCAACAACAACGCAACCTGGACTATTGCACGATGCAACAATCTTGTATCTAAACAACCAAACTGAATTGCAAGAGAGCTCTCTATCAGACCACACCCTGTACGTACGACATTCCACAAACGAGTAGAAAGGACGCGCAGCGCCCGAAAATGATGCCACCTGAGAGCTCAAACAATGCTAGCTCTAAATTAAGTGAATTTTTCACTAACCTTACAATTATGAGATGGATATATATACACCTTAACTTAATATATACAAGCAATGCTGCCTCAATCAGCTTAGTCATCATATCGCCTTGGGACAACAATGGTTCTTCCTCTTCTAGATTTTCTAACACTCCTCACCGAAGAGGCATTGTTGTCATTACCTTCTGCAAGTTTAGCCAAGCCTTCTCCCTGAGGCTGTAACTCAAATGTTTCATCTTGACTATCTGTGTTTTTGCTGATTTCTAAAGCATAGAGTTTTTGTATAGGTCTCTGTAACTTTCCTCCTGAAGTCTTTACCAGTGCAGACCTAACTAAATTGTCTTTGCCAACAAACAACTCTTCAATTATGCCAAGCTTCCAGCATTGCCTTGGTCTTTCATCCCCAATCATTACCACTTCTCCCACCTTGATACAATTTGCATTGGAGCCCTTTACATTGCCTGGTGGGTAATAATTGAGTTCTGGCAAGTATTCCATCTGCTACCTCTTCCATAACTGATCTTGTAGCTCTTCAAGGTACCTGACCGTCTGGTTAACTCTCCTTGAGTGCTTGGATAGGCTGCAAGTCTTCTGGCACACTGGGGCTTGATGTTAATCGTTTACCATAAAGAAAATGATTTGGTGTCAATGGCTCCGCATCCTGCATACTGTTATAAACAAAAGTGATAGGCCTACTGTTCACCATTGCTTCTACTTCACATAAAACAGTGCAGAATTCTTCTTTGCTCAAATGAGCATTAGCTAAAAGTTTCTTTAATGGACACTTTACACTTCTCACTAGCCTTTCCCAAAATCCTCCCCACCATGGTGCTCTCCAATGAACTCCCACTGTACCCCTTGGTGTGAAAAGTAGGATTGGAATCCTTCCTCTTTTAGCAAGGACCAAATTTCTTGGAGTTCCTTTGCAGCCTTTTTGAAGGTTTTTGCATTATCCGATATGATTTTATTTGGGAAACCCCTTCTGTTCACAAACCTTTTAAAGGCCAAAAGAAATACATCACTACTTAAGTTGCTTACCAACTCCAAATGGATTGCTCTGGTGGTAGCACATCTGAAAAGACATATATAACCTTTGTTAGACTCCCCTCTCTCATACACATAGACTGGACCTGCAAAGTCTACTCCCACTACATCAAATGGGGCAGTATAGAGACACCGTTCTCTTGGAAGTGGAGCCACCTTTTCATAATAAGGCTTTGCACTCCAACGCTTGCAAACCACACATTTATGCAAGACCTTTTTTACTACTTGTCTAATTTTGGGAATCCAAAACTGTTGTCTGATTTCTATTATCACTTCTCTAACTCCAGCATGTAACAGCTTATGATGAGTATCCAGGATCAAAAGGTCCACAAAGTGCCCCCAGAAGGTAGCAAAATTGGATGTCTTTTCTCCTCTGGAAGCCCAGAAAACTGTAGCCTACCTCCTACTCTCAATAAATCCTGATCCAAAAACACATCCAAACCCTTGAGAGCAGAATGTGTTGGTAGAACCTGTAATGGATGGCTGGTGAGCAATTCCCTCTCTTCACCAAATTTTTCCTTCTGCACATATACCACCCAGTATTTCCTGGCTTGCTGAATCTCATTACTGTTCAGAATTCCTTCCCTTCTTGTGTCTCCCTTAATATTGTTGGTAAATCTATATACCCATGCTGTCACTCTTAACAATCTTTTCAGACTGCTAATGTCCTCAAGCCTCAATATGGGGTCCTGCTGCATAACTTGACAACTGTTCACAGCGCATTTTCTCACCTCACTCACCCATGCTTCTTCAGTCTGGCATTCTCCTACAATAGGCTGATTAGAAGGCCAGTTTTCACTTCCAAGTTTTAGCCACTCTGGCCCATTCCACCACAAACTTGACTGTGCAAGATCTTTCACTGAAATTCCTCGTGTTGGTAAATGAGCGGGGTTTTGGGTGCCTGGACAATGCTTCCATTGCTTGGGATCTGTGTGCGCTTGAATTTCCTCCACCCTATTGGCAACAAATGGTTTCCATTTCCTTGCCTGACTTCTTAACCAGTGCCAAACCATAGTGGAGTCTGTCCAATAATAGCTTGGAATTTCATAGAGGGCCAAAGACTTTTGCACTGTAACTGCAAGCCGACTAGCAATAACTGCACCCATCAATTCCAACCTTGGAACAGAAAGCCTTTTCAAAGGTGCTACTCTGCTCTTTGCAGCAACCAACTTGCAACTTACTTCCTCTTGCAATGCGCCTCTTATATAAATACAAGTTGCATAGGCTTCCTTACTTGTATCACAAAAGATGTGCAGCTCCAAATTGCCTGGAATATTGTTCAACTCCCCAAAGTAGCATCTTGGGATTTCAATGTCTCCAAGATGTGCCAATTCTTTGAACCAATATTTCCACCTTACCACCATATGATCAGGTAACTCTTGGTCACAACCAAGTCCAATTTCCCAGAGGCTCTGAAACCAAATTTTTGACTTTATCACAAATGGGCCAGGAATCCAAAAGGATCAAAGACCTTTGAAGCCAAACTAAGAGCTGTACGTTTTGTCCACCTTGTCTCATTCTCAGCCAGCTCTACTAAAGATTTCCCATTGAAGGTAAACAAATCATCTCCTTGCTGCCAAACAATGCCTAGCACCTTTGCGTCTATTGCCCACAACTCCTTAATACCAGAATCCTCAATACTTTCTGCTGCATCAGGTACTACACAGGACTGACTCATAAACTCTTGTAATTGAGAATGATTGGTCTGCCATTTTCTAAGTTCCATGCCAGCCTCCCTCATTATACCTCTAGCCTCCATCAATATCTGTTTAGCCATTTCTGTATTATCCACGGAACACAGCAAATCATCAACATAAAATTTTTTTCTTATGTGTTCAATAGTATTAGGATAGACTTCAGAATATTTTTTAAAATGGTACTGCATAGTAGCTGCCAACAGAAATGGACTAGAGCTGAGGCCAAACAACACTGATTTCATTCTATATGCTTGAACCTTAGGTTCCTTTTCCATCAAGTCTTTCGTGTCCACCCACAGATACGTTACTGCATCTCTGTCCTCTGGTTTTAACTTTATCCGCAAAAAGGCTTGCTTCACATCTGCAGTCAATGCTACTCTACCAAACCTGAATCTCAGTAACAAGGAAAATAACAGTGGTGGGCACCGTTAACCAAAAAGTTAACTTCGTTAACCGCTAATCCGTTAATTCTTTAAACATGTAACGGAAGTTACCGATAAACCGTTAACGTTAACTTTTATTATAAAAAAAATGAAAAACAATATATATATAATTTAATTTTCCCTCTTCTTCTCGTTCTCCATTTTGTCCATGAGATGCATGTTGCCCTTCATGAAAATTAGCATATCAAAGTTTTCATCAGACAGGGATGATCTCTTGGCCCTCAGGATGTCCTTGCCCATAGAGAAGTAATTGCACTGAAATTTCTTCGGTCTTCACAGCAGAGATACTAAAGAGTAAACAGCCTCTGGCGCCACACGCTCACATTTACTTCTCAACGCCATCTATTATCTCATAAAGAAACTAATTCACATTGGGACTTGAAAGTACCGGCAGGATCAACCGGGTAGAAAAATAATTATGGAGATTTTAAAGATGTGGTACCTAGAAGTACCGCCAGGACATAAAGGGTTAAGGTGAAAACGCTCCCATTGTAAGACATCAATTGACTTAATTTGTCATCAAAGTGACATGAGAATTGAAATCTTACCTGATCAGTTTTATGGTTCTTGAAATGTATCAAGGAGACTACTAATAAGGTACTCACAGACATATTATAAATATACATGACTTACTTGACAACGATTATTTTAAATATTCACTAGCACAAACATGTTGCGCAAGAGACAGACTGCAAATGAAACGAATAGTTATTTGTTGTAATTGTTACATATATTATTGAAAGTGCCTTAAAATGCTTGTGATATTTCTTGATAGAAGTTGAAACATTCAACTCAAATGGCAAATCTTTCCGCCTGATTTTACAGTCGACCATGTTTTGCTCAAACCAATGCCATAAATAACTACCATATTTGGTAAGACACAAATTGTGGCGACGGAAACAAATATATCGCCTGATTTTGCACTGCGGAAATGGAAATTCGTTCACCACTATTAACAGTGGCGGATTAATTGCGCACCTGCTCAGCACTGAAAATAATATAAACTTTTAAACGTTTATTTATGAATTTTTTGGGTTAACGGACTTGAGTTAACGGAAGTTAAATGTAACGGAAGTTAATTAGTCCGATAATGATTTTCAAAGTTAACTTAAAAGTTAAATCGTTAACGAAAAAGTTAACTTCGTTAATTAACGATTAACGGATTAACGGTTTGTGCCCAGCTTTGGAAAATAAATCTGCATTTAAATTTGGCCCAGCATCCAAACAGTCATTCAAGGAAACCACCTTGTCCTTGGCTGAGCCATCAAAAACTACCCTCAGTTTGGTGGTAGTTTTGTCTCGCCGTACCACTGCATGGTGTGGCAGATAATGTGCCTCCTGGCTCACCAGCTCACCTTGCACCCTTTCAGCATAGCCCTCCCTTACATAGCTTAGGATGGCCTCATTGTATTCAATTAACAACTCATTTTTTCTTAGCCTGTACAATGAAGTCTCCAACCTCCGATTAGCTAGCTGAAGGTTTGAACCGGGTTTGCAAGAATCCTTCCAAGGGAGGCCAACTTCATAGCAACCATCTCTAAACCAATCCCTTTTTCAAATTGCTTTAAAACACAAAGCTGGGCATAAACCGTTAATCCGTTAATCGTTAATTAACGAAGTTAACTTTTTCGTTAACGATTTAACTTTTAAGTTAACTTTGAAAATCATTATCGGACTAATTAACTTCCGTTACATTTAACTTCCGTTAACTCAAGTCCGTTAACCCAAAAAATTCATAAATAAACAAGATCCAGGGGGGGGAACAAGCCTACCTTGGGACTCTGCTGCCAACAGTTGCTGCGACAATCTTCAGGCTTAAGGACTTGAAGTCCAAGGGCCTCGTCTACTGCAGCGCCTTGGTCGACGCACTTTTGGCAGGCATCGACAAAAGTTTTGGGCCCCTCCTGGAGGATGACGAATGCCAGCTGGCTGCTGCCTTCCATCCCAGGTTTCGCCTCATCTGGTTGGACAAGTATGACAACACCAAGGTCGCCAGGGTGAGGAAAAGCATGGAGGGTACAGTCGAGGAGGCCATGAAGCAGCAGTCCAACGAAGTGGGCAGCAACAACGAGGAGGAGGAGGAGGAGGATGACTTCTTCAGTGCTGTCATCCAGACAAAAGAGAGCAGCAGAAGCCACAGGTCACTCAAGGGCAAGGCCCAGAACTTGGTCAAGACCTGGCTGGAGACCAACTCCAAGGACTTGCTGACAGATGCTGCCTTCTTGGGTGAGCAAGTGTTGATGGACTTGTTCATCAAGTTCAACACAGCCATCCCCTCCAGTGCTGCAGTGGAGCGTTTGTTCTCTATGGGCAAGGACATCCTGAGGGCCAAGAGATCATCCCTGTCTGATGAAAACTTTGATATGCTAATTTTCATGAAGGGCAACATGCATCTCATGGACAAAATGGAGAACGAGAAGAAGAGGAAAATTAAATTATATATATTGTTTTTCATTTTTTTTATAATAAAAGTTAACGTTAACGGTTTATCGGTAACTTCCGTTACATGTTTAACGAATTAACGGATTAACGGTTAACGAAGTTAACTTTTTGGTTAACGGATTAGCGGTTAACGAAGTTAACTTTTTGGTTAACGGTGCCCACCACTGCTAAAACATCATTGTTCACTGTACTTGCCTGTTTGTCCTTTATGCCAATGGATTCAAGTTCCCAAAACGCTTTCAAATGCCTTTCCAAACCATGGCTGTTCTCCTCAATCTTAACAAAAAGAGCCTTAACTTCCATTTCATTGCAATAGCTACCATGTAGCATCCAGCCTAGCTTACTTTCAATAGCTACCGGGCCTTGAGATGTGCGGACAATATTACCAGTGATGAAGTCCCAATAATAGTCAGCTCCAATCAAAAGACTAATATCTTCTGTTCCTTCAAACTTATTATTGCCCAAATTAATTCCTTTAACTTGCAATTCTTGGACACATGCCTTATCTAAACAAGTAGTGACTGGAGCACAAAGTTCCTCAATCTCTACAGCTTGGACCTTGATAGTGGGACTTTGCGGTAACAACCCCTTAACCAGAACTTCTACCTTCTTAAATTTGGTTCGGTTTTGAACGGAACCCCCAAACCCAGAAATTCTTAAATTTTCCCTCTTAAGTTCTTTAAACTTCAATTTTCTGGAAATTCTGGTCTTAATAAAGCTACACTGGCTAACACTATCAAACAACACTCTTACAGTAGCTTCATCATTCCCAATTAATAAGGCTGAAGCTGTTTGCAATAATCCCCCTTTACTTTTACTCCCTTTCATAGCAGTGGCATGTGCCACTGATGTCTCTACTTCTGGGGTAGGCCTACTAGGAGTGTTTTCTCACAATAATGGCTGATGCCGGCCATGGCATTTTTCGCACAAAATTTTAAACTTACAAAACCTTGCTCTGTGACCTTTCAAAAAACATTTAAAACATGCTGTGGACTTAGTTACCCTGTCCTTTCTCTCCTCAAAAGGTAAAGCCTCAGCCACCTCACATTTATATGACTTGTGGTTGCCTTCGCAAAATATGCATTCCTTAATTCCCTTTAATTTATTCTCAGAGGATGCATGTAGAGCTGACACTGTACCTGGGCTATTCCTTTTTATAGAAACCTTGGTGCTGTGCCTGCCTTTGTCCCCTTGTTTAACATCCCACTGTGCAAACTCAATTCCCTCTCGACTTGCTAATTCTGTGCCTAAAAGACTTAACATCTGCTGAAGGGGGATGTACACTAGGGGTTAAAACCGGTATTGAAATACCGGTATTAATACCGGTATTGAAGTACAAATAATACCGATATTATAGGTTTTCGGTATTGACAAAAATTGCTATTGTAAAATTTAGGCAATTTAGTCCTCCGATAAGACTGAAGTGGAAGCAGATTCATTACTGAGTGAATACATGCAAGAAATGAACAAACTAGGAAAAGTGCCATCTAAAAAAAATTCCATTGATTTTGATGTTACAAATGAATTTAAAAGCTTGGAAGTTACTTTACAGAGAAGTGAGAATTTAGAGAAGCTGTACAAGGCACTGCTTTCAATTAAACCTACAAGTGCAGAATCAGAAAGAGCCTTTTCTGCTGCAGGCCTATTTCTGACGAAACTGAGATCAAGTCTGAGGAAACAAAGAGCATCTAGGGATTGTTCAGATAAAGCATACTTTCAAAATCAAACTAAGAAATAAATATTTAGATACTAATAATTTCTATCTACCCCAGTAGTTGTATAATAATATGCTAAAAAAAAATTCAAATAATATTTTTATTACAATTTAGTAATTTACTGTATAAACTTTTCGAATAGAATGCCATCTATTTGGAGTTGGGTCATTAATTTATAGTAAATATGGTGAGTACTGCAAGTCCCTCAGACTTGTGGGAGGGTTGGTAGGGTGGCACCATAATAAATCAAAATAAATTATTTTTTTCATAATACCGGTATCAATACCGGGATTAGCATAATTGCCTCCAAATACCGGTATTGAAAATTTTCGGTATTATGCAAGCACTAATGTACACATGTTCTGTAGAGTGTCCCCTACTTAATTCAAGCAAAATTGAGCTAGGCAATTTAGACTCCAGTATAGTAACCAACATTATACCATACCTTTCCATTCCTACACCCAAGTTGTCCAGGGACCTAGTTCTAACTTCAAATTCATCATATAACTGCCGTAACTCCTTGACACTATTAGGATTATTAACAGGAGGTATAGCTAAAAGTTCACGGAGGTGGCTTTTAATTAAGATCTCTGGCTTACCAAACGGTTTCTTTAATATATCCCAAGTCACATTATAATTAGCCTCTGTTAATGTAATCCTGCTATTGTCTTTGCTGCCTCCCCTTCCAAGAGGGACTGCAAATAATTAAACTTCTCCACCGCACTTAACACTTGACTAGAATGAACTGCTGATTGAAAACTGTCTGCCCATCCTTGCCATTCCTGAATACTCCCAGAAAATGTTTTGAGTACAAGCCTCGGTAATTGAACTGCAGATCTGTTAACCTTAACTTCACAAACATCATTTGTTGAGTGTTGTGTTTCATTATTAGACCTGGTCTCTAACTGTAATGAGCTGCTAAACTCTTTTGCTCGGTGGCCTACTTTAATTATATAATCAATAATCTCTTCAAAATAAATTATGTTATTTTCTATTTCATCCTCTTCTATAAGAGCCTCAATTTTAACATTTACTTCACTTAGAGCAACCTTTTTAGTTTCTAATATGGAAAGCTGCGCAGTCACTAATCTTAAATCCTCTTGCTCTATGGCAGAATCTATTGTGGCAATGACCTTTGTAATTAGACCTTTGTAGGCGCTTCTCCTTTTTTTAAACTTGTTCAATTCAGATACACTCATCTTCAATGCAAACAACAATTGGGCTCAATGCCAAATGAGCTGAGTTGGCAGAAATACTTAACCAAACTGATCAAATGTAAATTTTGCTTTTTTCAAATAAACTGAATTGCTAGGTGGGGTACTAACTAGTGATGTAGGTCACATCCGCATCCGCATCCGCGGAACATCCGCATATTTTCTCGCATCCGCATCCGCATCCGCACTTTGGACTGCGGATGTCGTGCGGATGTGGACCGTTGAGATAAAATGTCATTAATAAGCGGAAATTATCAAATTCTACTATATTAATAGAACTAGTTCATTGTGCACAAAAGTGATGCAAGCGACAAGACGAGAGGCTGTTCTTGTATGAAGTTACTCTCTTGCAACCTACTTAGATCCACGTTACAAAGCTAAGTTATTTTCACCTAGTACATTAGAACGAGTTAAATCATCACTTGGCAAAGCAGTTGAAGAGCTTCAATCTCTTGAATCTGTCGCTTCGCCACCCACCAAAAGAATAAAAGTTTCAGTGACAGAACCAACACCTTCAACAAGCAAATCTATCACAGAATCTGTCTCTCAGTTTCTTGAGTCAAGCAGCAATGACGAGACCTACGCGATGTCAAAAGATGTAGTAAAAATGATCGAGAGCTATCACCAAGAAAAACGCCTGGCTGCATGTGACAATCTATTAGTTGGTGGAAAAATACGCAGAATATCTATCCATACTTGAGTAAACTTGCAAGGAAACATTTAGCCTGTCCTCCAACAAACGTACCAAGCGAGATATTATTTAGCAGTGCTGGATTAATATATGATGAAAAGAGAAACAGACTGGCAGAAAAATTAATGTTCCTTAAGCATAACATTCCTATAATTAAGTTTGAACATTAAACGATGAATATCTTAGTTTACTTTATTTTAATTACTCATTTATAAATATGCCTAATAAAACTTTAAACTTAATATAAATAGTTATCAAGCTAATTAAAGATCTCTTTCTATAAGGGTGGAGGTTGGGGAAAGAGGTCGGTGGGGTGCATTTGAGTTGGGTTCACGTCCCGCATCCTGGTAACACAATTATGGTTTCTAATTGTGGCTGAAACTCAACAAAATATAACGAATTTATTTGCAGACGAATTCACTAATTGATTTCTATATTAGTTAGATGCTTGATATTATTTTATATGTTCAGAGAAAAGTACAGCAATTATTGTACAATTAATCAATTATACTACATTATAGCTACAGCTCTCTCTATATAATAACTTATTCTTCTTCTTTCTCTTCGCCCGTTCCCGCCTCTATGCGGGGTCGGCGTTTCTGACCAGCCTCCTCCACACAGCCCGGTCCTGGGCTTCTTCCTCCGACAAACCCTTCTCCCTCAAATCGTCCCTCACCTTCTCCATCCACCTTCGCTTCGGTCTGCCTCTCTTTCTCCTGCCATGCACCTCCATATTCATCGTTCTCTTACCTACATAATCTTCGTCCCCTCTCATCACATGTCCATACCATTTCAGTCTACTTTCTTGTATCTTCCTCGAGATTTCTCCAACCTTTGTTGTGCCCCTTATCCTTTCATTCCTTACTCTATCCAACCTTGTCACTCCGCACATCCATCTCAGCATTCTCATCTCCGTTACATCTAGTCTTTTCTCATGATCTTTCTTTATAGCCCAAGACTCAGCCCCGTACATCATAGCCGGTCTTACCACAGTCTTATACACCTTTCCCTTAACCCTTGCGCCTATTCTTCGGTCACACAACACCCTGAAACTTTCTTCCAATTTTTCCAACCAGATTGCACTCTGTGTTATTTCTGTGTCCAGCTCACCGTCCTCAGCCACTGTCGATCCCAAGTACGTAAACTTACTTACTTCTTTAACCTCGCTCCCTCTAAACTAATTTCTGAGTCTTGATTTTCGTAGAACCTCAGGTACTCCGTTTTCTTTCTGCTGATTTTCAACCCTCTGTCTTCAAAAGCCCTCCTCCATTCCTCCAATTTTCTTTCTACTACTTCTCTCCTGTTGCTGCACAGAACAATATCGTCTGCAAAGAGCATACACCAAGGGGATTATATACGTTAAACACAACAAATCTCGAATATATCCTAAAAAATAACGAAAATGTAGACATCCGCATCCGCATCCGCATCCGCGGATGTTGAAATCAAACATCCTCATCCGCATCCGCATCCGCGGATGTGAAAAAAATGACATCCGCTACATCACTAGTACTAACCAACCACCAGTATGGAATACCAATTTTTCCACCCAAGTAACTGGTGCACCGAAGTCTGCAACCTTCGCCTACGAATAATAAACCAAATTTAACCAAACAGGTAAAATGTAGGCCAAAAACAACGACAGACGAGTGGCCAAGTTTCACAATTGGGCGACCAAACTTTCTACCCTGGGACCTTAATTCAATAATAAACCAAAATTAACCAAACCGGTAAAAATGTAGGCCAAAAACAACGACAGACGAGTGGCCAAGTTTCGCAATTGGGCGACCAAACTTTCTACCCTGGGACCTTAATTCAATAATGCTCAACCCATCTAGGCCTAACTTGGGCTACAATTTGCACAATCAGAACTTTGCCGAAAAATAGTCACTGACTCAGTCTTGGGCTAGAATCCGGTTCTGAAGGACCATGTTATTTATTTATTTGTTGGGTTCAAAATCCCAGCTGAGCCGTGAACGGCCAAGTTCTAAAGGGCCAGTTCAACCTACAGCCCAAGTTAAGCTAAAATTAAAAACTTACGGATTTGAGATCCTATTTATGGAAAACTGATGAGTGGGTAGTTGGGAGGTAACGAAAATGGTTCACTGAGTAGGTAGGTAGTTAATCTAACAATTATTAAATTCCTTTTATGTCAATAACTGGGTGGATGAAACCAATTGGTTGCTCACCAGAGTTATTCTCCACACTAGTATTTATATACTGTGTGAGAAGAGCGTGCTCGGTAATAGATATACATTACCGCTCAACCAACCGAGGAAAAAACCAAGACAACGCTGGTGGAAAAAGCCCCGCGAAGAGGAGAACAAAGGAGAACGAAAACGAAGAACGGGGCGAGAGGACGCAACAGGGAGAAGGGACGAGAAGAGACACCGAAGAAAGATCCCCACCAGCAAGTGCGCTCTCGACAATAACACAAGGAGAAAAGAGACTCTCTAATAATTAACAGTAAGTGACTAATTGTGTTTTTAACCCAGCAAATTAATCACATTAAATTAAGCTGGGTCAGACAAGTTAGGCCTACATTGTGGCCTAAGACCCAGCATCAACTCATAACTTAACAAAGGTGAAGGTAGATTGCCCTAACCTAATTTTGTGAGGAATCCTACTGTGGACCTCAATTTATCTGCCCGCTCTGGACCATTTCCGGAATCTCTAGGCTGACCCCTCTAGGCTAGACTTGATCTACTCTATAGTTAGACTGGAGATATAAGGGGTGGGTTAATTGTGGACCAATTCATACAGAGCATTTTTCGCATTGGTGGTCCGTGTGTGGGGAATTTACAAACCCTAACCTTACTTAACAAAAAATTGCAGAATTAGGCTAAATGGTCTAGCCTAAGCCTAAGCCTAAGCCTAACCTAATCAAGCCTAATTAGGTCTACAACCTAGGGCCTAACTAGGAAACATTTACATTTAAGGAGTCTCATTCTCTTATAAGCTTAGACCTGAGTGACACACAAGTACTTGGGGGGGATTAAACCAAATTTGAACTTGACTGTTTTGTCTGTGCTCTCTCTTCTCTGGTAATTTCTTCTTGTCCTCTATTTCATTACGATCCCCAGTTAAACAATTTTGACTTAGACATGGACAGTGCGGAATTGAAAAAGTTAAAAAAGAAAAGGGGGGCAAAGTTGGGAGCTGTTACAAAGGCTGTGAACACTTTTAACAATATTACACAACCAGGTAAGGAAAATATAGAGAGTGTAATTCTTAAATTGGAAACTAAAAAGGAGGAAATAATAGCCATTAATGAGAGTATTTCAGAGTTAGTTGAATCCGAAATGGCTGAAGAACAATTGATAGACCTTTACGCTGATGATGATGATCAGGTAATCTCAATTGAACAGCAAATAAGGAGACTACGGTCTCGTTTGACTGACTTAACACCAAAAAGACCTAATTCTGATTTTAATCAAAGTAGAGCTAACCTTCAACAAAATTTAAGTGGCATGCTAAATCCTGAGTCACAAGAATTGAGGGCTCAGTTACCCATTTTGCTAGTACCAACATTTGAAGGGGACACGGTACAATTCCCAGTGCTGGGCACTTGCGCAAACACTTGCGCAAAACGCAAATTGCGCAATTGCGCAAGTGTGATTTCGGTTGCGCATTTGCGTTTGCGCCAATTCTTGCGCAAACTTGCGCATTTGCGTTTGCGCAAGTACTTGCGCAAACGCAAACTTGTGCGCAAACGTGAAAAAAAAACAAATATTAAAAATAGTGGATTCAGCTCATAAACACGTGACTGCCAGACAGGTGGCGCCGCCAGACAGCAGTGAGCACTCAGTATACCAACAACGCTAGTGAAACACGTTTGTTTGATTAGTTGATTTTAATTTTATTTCGGAGTTCAAACTACTAACTACTCTAGTAACTTCTAGAAACTTCATAAGTCATAACTACTGTCTATAACTAGTGAACCATGGGCAGCCTCAGAGACCATCCCCAGCTCTGCAGCTGTGGAGAGGGTGTTCTCCCAGGGGTCTGACATCATGAAGCCCAAGAGGTCCAGCCTGACCTCTGAGAACTTTGAGAGGTTTGTGTTCCTGAAGGGCAACATGGACCTGCTCACGATGGAGTTGGAGGAGGACTCTGAGGAGCTTTGAAGCGGTTTTTTTTGTAATATTGTAATTTCTTTTTTTTTATTATTATTTATTTAACATTGTAATTTTGTATCTATTCTTTATTGATATATCTATGGATCGTGTGTCTGTTAATAAAGTCTTTTGATTTGATTTGATTTACTATAAATTTAATTTTATACAGGGTGTCCCAAAAAAAAACGCACCTTTTTTTTTTTTTGGAAAACCCTGTATATATAAATAGTTTGCGTTTGCGCAAGCGCAAGTTTCGAGAAGTTTGCGCATTTGCGCTTGCGCAAGGTATGGGTTTGGGTTTGCGCATTTGCGCTTGCGCAAGTGAATTTTCGTTTGCGCTGCCCAGCACTGACAATTCCCATCTTTCATTGACAAATTTAAGAATTTAATAGGTAATAAACCTTATATTTCAACTGTTGAAAAGTTTAGTTACTTAACTAGTTCCCTTAAAGGCCCAGCCTATAACCTGATAGCCTATTTACCAGCCGTAGGGAATTCATATGAAGTAGCTATTGATCTTTTAAAACGTAATTACATTAATAAAGATGAGATTGTATATGAATTATCTCAACAAATTTTTGAATTTGCACCCATAAAAGATAACCATAGTGATATGGAAATTTTTTATACAAAATTAGAAGCTATTATAGGACAACTGGTTAGCAATGAGATAGATATTAAAGCTTCATCTTGGATTATACAAGGCATAGTACTTAGGTGCCTTCCTTCGAGGGTTAAAGATATTTTAATTCTAAAGACGGGAGAAAATTATCCTAATCTGGAAAATATAAGAAAACACTTCCCCAATATCCTAACTAATTACAAATTGAGAGATTTTCCAACACATAAGACCCAGACTATGGATAAACCAAAGACTGTTCCCAGAGACCAACTAGCTACAGCCAAACAGACAAAACTTGATACTGTAGAATCAAATGTGACCAACTATAATACACGAACACCTACATTACAGAACTTTAATGTAACTGCTGCCTCAACTTACACACCACATTGCAAATTTTGTGCAAGTAATGAACACAGTAGTACTGGGTGTGACAAATATTCAGACTTTAACCAAAGAGCTAAAAGATGTGAACAGTTGAACCTGTGTAAAAAGTGTACTGGCCAGGGACATTATAAGAAAGACTGTAAATCTAGGTTAAGATTCAAGTGTAAGTTTTGTAAAAGTTTACGACATGTCTCGTCAATGTGTGATTCACCAAAGTGTCCAAACAATAGTACTCAAACTCAAAAGATACCTCCCCCAAACAAAGGTAATCAAGAAAATGCCACTTTCATGGGACATTCTGTTTGTTCAAACAATGTAACAAGAAACACTGAGATTCTTTTACCAACTATTACTTTGGACTTAGTGAATAGTGAGGGTAGCACCACTCCAGTGAGATGTCTTATAGACTGTTGTTCTCAACAAACATTTGTTTCACAAAATGTAGTTAATAAATTGGGTTTGACACCAAGCCCGAATGAACAAAACCTCAATATTGCATCCTTTGTTAAGGATAACTCGGACAAAAATAGCTATAAGACAATTGACCTGGAACTACATTTAGAAAGTAAATTCAAGAAAATTGAAGCAGTTATTATTTCTAAAGTAGGACAAAACAAACTGGTTATACCCAAACTAGAACAAACCATAAATCATTTGGGAAAACACTACAAAATAGCTGATAGACATATCACTAACAACACAGTGCTAACATTGAAATGCTAATAGGGGCAGATTATATTAATCTTATTCATAAGGGCATTATGAAAAAACTATCTAGGGCTATGGGTTGATTGCCTGTGCCCTCATCCGTTGGAAATTTCCAGCAGATTTCAGTGGAGGGTTACCGACAAAAGCCCTATGCCTTTTCGTTAGAGAGTTATAAATATGTAGGTCTTTAAAGGATCTCTTTATATTTATATTGATTACGGTAATTCTAGCATCGGGAGTTGGGAAAGCCTTATGTTAATAAAAACTGAAGTTGCTCACCTTATTTTTGCTGGGTCTTTGTTTGTTTCGATGTAGGGCGTGACGGTCATTTTCGGTGTAGGGTCGCCACGATGGGGTTACGCGGCGAATTTACTTAAGGTAATTAATATAGGCAGTCACTATATAAACCCCTGAAGGAATAGGCCTATCCTTTTTAGTCATTAGGTTTTAATTATAAGGAATTCACTCAGGACTTGAGGGAAAATTTAGACACGTTTTCCCAGTTTAAAGCGTTTGCTTGGAATAAACAGCCCTGAGAGCCGTTCCTTGGTTCGCTTGTATTTTCATTATTATTTGCCGATCTAGCAAGATTTTGTTGTGTCTACCTTTTGGTAGACTAAACAATAAATTGGGTTTTCTTGTTGCTATGTGGGCTGATTCATACATACAGGTTCTTTGTACGTATGGCAATTCAATTATTTCATTCCCAATAGGCTATGTCGCCAATCCCGAGGCAATTTTGTATAGATATTTAATTCAATTAATTAATAATTTATATTTAATTATGAAATAAATGTACCACATATGATACCATGTTGTGAGCGCGTATAGTTTTTCCATATAGGGGGGGGCCGGAGAAAAATTTGTATGTTATAGATCAAATTTTTTGACAAACTGTGTAAACATGTAAAATGGATCAAAAGAATGAAGTAGAAATTTAGGAAGAGAGAGGTTACTCAAGACCTATTAAATATAAAGTTCAAGAGGCCAACTTCTCAAGTTTAGTTAAAGTTATGTCAATCAGTTTGACTCCCTTTAGGTATAGGAAATTTATGGGATTAAAGTAAAGTTATTAAGCATTTTAACTTTGCTCAGTTTGTGTAAGTTTTATAAGTCACCAGTCTTAATTTTTTCTTGTAAAAGTTTTCTGGCTTTCAAAGCAGTCTTTCTTTGAGGCCTGTCTGGTTTAGTCTGAGTTACATCAGGCACATTGAGAGATTCCTCCCCAATAGTATCCTGATCCATCCTTTGGGGTAATGGTTCTAATTTAGCCCCACACTCCAAAGGATATAGTAATGTGATATCTCTGGTGGTTTCACCAGTTGCTGTTTTCAGTTTTACAACCCTGGTAACTTCGTCTTCACCAGTTTTGAGTTCCAAGACTTTTCCCATTGACCAATGTTGTCTTGGTGTCTTGTCATGTATCAACACAATGTCCCCAATTTTGACTGAATCATTCCAACTTTGTTTTGTTAATTGTTTATGTCTTTCTCTAAGACTTGTTAAGTATTCTTCTCTCCATTTTGTTATAAATTGAGTCTTGATTTGTGTCAAATGTTGTATTTTGTGTTGAGTTCTTTGTGTCCTATTTCCCAATCTGGATCCTCTGTACTGTTATGTTCAGATTCTGGTAACATGTTTACTGTTTCTCCCTTAATTAGGTGGTTTGGTGTGAGAGGTTCTGGCTCATTAATACCATCTCCCACATAAGTTAATGGTCTGTTGTTGACAACATTTTCAATTTCTGACAGAATAGTCATGAGTTCAAAAAGTTGTAGATGTTTTGTCCCAATAGTCTTTTTAAGGCAGTTCTTTACAGTTTGTATGTTTCTTTCCCAAATTGAACCATACCATGGTGTATTAACAGGAATGTACTTCCAGGTTATGTTGTGTTTGGTTAAATGAGTTTGTACTGTTTCACTGTCACAAATCTGATGAATAATTCTTTCACCAGATTTGAAGTATGTGGCATTGTCTGACCATATAGTTTTGGGTACAGAATTGTGTGCACAAAATCGTCTGAAAGCAGCAATAAAAGCTTCTGCTGTCAGATCTTCTACTATGTCTAGACATATGGCACGTGTGGCAGCACAGGTGAAGAGTACAATGTACACTTTGTATTCCTTTGAATCCATTTTGTCTCCAAAACTCACATTTACCGCTCCAGTGTAGTCAATACCCGTGGTTTCAAATGGCCGAGTAAATGTTACTCGTTCCACAGGTAGGTCTGGAGGGCTTGGGGTCTTAAAGGGTCGTGAATGGATACGTTTACAAGGAATGCATGTGTTTAAAATTTTCTTTGTTTCAGTTCTACCCTTTGGTAGCCAGTAAGTTTTTCTCAGCTCTGTCAGGGTTTGTGGGACTCCCATGTGGTGTATTTTGTTGTGGGTATCCCTGATGATGAGTTTTGTGAAGTGATTTCTCCTTGGAAGAAGAATTGGGTGCTTAGAGTTGTAAGTCAAAGTTGACTTGTTAAGCCTTCCTTTACACCTTATCAGACCCTCTGTATCCAGGTACAGATTTAGATCCATGACAAGTGAAGGAATACCTTTGTTTAATGTGCTACTGGACCTAAGATACTTCAACTCCTTGTCAAATTCTGAAGCTTGTATCTGTTTGAGCCAGTATTTTGTTGCAGTTTCTGTTAAGTTAGAAAAGGCTTTCTGAGGACAGTGTTTGAGAAGGTAGCTATTGACAAACTTGCAGCAATAGACTGTAATTCTCAAGAGTTTGTTTAGGTCTGAATAAAGGTGATAGTCAAATATAGGTTTGTCCTCAGTGATCTTTTCAGTTGTTGTAGAGTTGAGTGTGAGGTTAACTACTTTGGCTGGCCAAAGATCCTCACATGTTAGCCATTCGGGCCCTTCATACCAGATTTTATTTGTTTTCAACAGCTTGTAAGAGAGCCCTCTTGTCAAAAAGTCTGCAGGATTCTCCTTTGTTTTTATGTACCTAAATTTGATACCAAGGTTTGTGTTTGCAGTTTTGATTTCTGTTAGTCTGTTTTTCACAAATATATTTTTGCAAGAAGTTGTATCTGTGTTGGTCACCCATGTTAGACAAATTTGACTGTCTGTCCATAAGTAAATGTTTGTTATGTCAACTTCTTTATACACTTGTGAAAGAAAGTTTGCTGTTTTAACTCCCAATGAGACAGCTAATAATTCAAGTTGTGGTACAGTTTTCTTTTGGTTTAAGGGTGCCACTTTTGCCTTTGAATAAACCAAGTTACTTTCATTTTCACTTGTTAAATAGGCACAACACCCATAAGCTTGTGTGCTGGCATCTGTAAAAATGTGTAGTGTTTGCGATTTCAATCTGTAGCCAGCACATCTTGGTACGTAGATGTCTTGAACTTTGTTCAAGTCTGTGGCTAATTTTTTCCAATGAAGTTGGTCTTCCACTGAAAGTGGTTCATCCCAATCAATTTTCTTTTTCCATAAGTCTTGCAAAAGGATTTTGGATCTTATGGTTGCTGGTAAATATAATCCAATGGGGTCAAAAATTTTGGATGATTCTGAAAGCACTTGTCTTTTTGTATTGGCATTTGGATTTAAGTTATAACTCTTCGTGCAAAGAGTGTCATCGTGTTCAGAATTCTGTTTTAAAAACCAAAGCATTCCAAGTGTTTTCGTGTAATTGTTTGGTTCAATGTTCCCATTGTTGTCTTTTGTTATTTGTTCATTTAATTTAGGAGAATTAGAAACCCATTCTCTCAATCCAAAATTTCCTTGCTTCATTATGGGTTGTGACATTTGGTAAATTTCAAGCAATTCCTCTTCAGTTACAGTGGAACCAATGAGGTTATCCACATAAAAGTTTTGTTTTAAAAACTGAACTGTTAAGTCCTCTTGAAATAAGTTTAGGTGGTTTCTAATTGTTAAAGCAAGAATACTTGGAGAGCAATTTGCTCCAAAAATAATTACTTTAAATCTGTAGGTTTTGAAACCTTTGTTAAGGTCATGTGGATCATTCAACCACAAAAACCTGAGATGATTTTTATCATACTCAAGCTTCAAATTTATACAGAGGAATGCTTTTTCTATGTCACTTTGTACTGCATAATTGTCTAAACGGAAGCAAAGGAGAATTTTTACAAGATCTGAGACAAGGTTTGGGCCTTCCATGAGACAATCATTTAAACTAACAGAATTTGTGTCTTTTAAACTACAGTTGTATACTACTCTTAGTTTAGTTGTGGATGAGTCTTCTCTGTAAACTCCCCTGTGTGTTAAATAATGACAACCTCGTTTTTTAAAGGGTTCATCAGTAACTTCTTCAATGAAGCCCCTTTCTATTTGTTCCTTGAATATGTTGTTGTATTGTTCTAAAAGATTGTCATTTTTTAGTTTTCTGTAATTTTTATACAGATGTGCCTTAGCTACTTTCAAATTGTCCATTATTTCTGGACAAGGTGTTTTCCAAGGCAGCTCCACATAGTATTGATTGTCTCTGTGTTGTAATGTATCCTTAAATTGTTCTGTCATCAATTGGTCTTCATGTGTAATAGTACTGTCCTTTATGCCAACTGATTCTAATAGTCATAACTGCTGTAACCCTTCATCCAATGTGGAATCATTTTCATTCAAATGATGTGGGATTATGACAGTGTTTTTGTAGTTCGAGTTTGTCACATAGTCAGAAATTTGTGACTGTGGTGATTTTGTTTTGCGTAAATTTTGTTCATGTTCTGTGTTTTCTGTGTCAGTAGTAAGATGGTATTTAGTTATGTCACCCAAAAGAGCAATACCTGTGGGAGTTTGTATGGCTATTCCATCTCCAATTTTAATGATGCCTCTATGGACCAGATGAAGATAGTCAGCCCCCATGAGCATATGTATATCATCAACTACATCTGCATTAAGGGTTTTATCAGCTATCGTGTATTTATTTTGAAGTTGGAGCAAAGCTTGTTTTAACCCAGCTATTTGTATTTTTTCTTGTTCTACTTTGTCCACAACAACAACCTTAAGGGTTTAAATGTTTCATCAAGAGTTAAAGTTATATTTGCAGTTTTAAAACTGGCTTGTACTGGGTTTTTATTGATAAATGATGAAATAGAGAGATCTTCATCTCCTTGTTGGTTTTGAAGTCCCAATTTTTCTATCAGTTGTTTAGTTACAAATGTTTGTTGTGAGCAGGTATCTAAAAGACACCTAACCTGTACTATTTGTCCTCTTTTGTTTTGGATTTCCAAAGTTGTGGTTGGTAAAAGAATTTTTGAATTGTGGTTAATGCTAGATGAACTGATATGTCCATTCATAGCATTTTTGGTTTGTTTCTGTTTGTTTTGGTTTGATTTGGGTGTTTGTTCATAATGTTTGTCAGTTTTTCCAATGTCTGTGTGTGTATTACACATAGGGGTAACATGGTCAAAACTGTTGCAAAACTTACAATTGTATATCAAATTTGATTTGCAATTTGACTTTTGGTGCCCTGATCCAGTGCATTTTTTGCATAAGTTTAGTTGTTCACAACGTTTTGACCTTGCTGTAAAGTCTTTGTATTTGGGACAATTTGTAGAATTATGTTCACTGCTAAAACAAAATTTGCATGGTATGGGATTATACTCAAAAGTAGCTACATTAAAGTTTTGCAGAGTAGGAGTCTTTGAGTCTTTTTCTGTCACTTTATTTTCTGCAAATTGAGTTTTGCGGTTGTGTTTTGATGTAACTGGTAAGTGTTGAAATCTTTTGTTAGGTTTTTGGTGATGACACCTTTACGTGCTGATTTTTTCCTCATTAATTTTTTGTGATTTTGAGATGGTGCCGTAGCCCCAAGGTCTGTGTTTTTGTTTTCTTGGTCTGGGTTTCTTACCCTTTTGTCCAAGTCTTCCATAATTGTTGTTATTGTTAAAGTTCTGAGTTTAATTTTTATGATGTTGAGCAAGTTAAATTACTGTACAGTAATAAGTTTTTTATATAACCTGCGCCACAGGTTAAATTAAAAATTCACAATGTTTTTAGTTAGGATAGGCCTTGAGTGTAAAGAGTAAGGCCTACTTTAAGAGGTAGGCCTATTATGTAAGGTAAAGTTAGGTGGGCCTACTAAATGGGCCTATTTGTTGGGCCTACCAAGTAGGCTTGTGTTTGGGCCTATTATTTTATAGGACCTCAAATGAGTTAAGCCTGTTAAATTAACAAGGCTTAGTTTTGAATTTGAAGAGTAGGACCTATTAAATAGGCTTAATGTTGCGGGCCTATTATTTTTAGGACCTAAAATAAGTTATGCCTGTTAAATGAACAAGCCTTTGTTTTCGATTAGTGTAAAGGTAAAGGAATCGGTTCCCAGTTGCTTTACGGTTGAAATTGGGGTTAGGCCTACTGAGTTAAGCCTAGCCACTGCGTGTGTCAGTGTAAATTTTAGAGGGGTTAGTTCCCCATACACAGGGCCACCATATGAAAAAACTATCTAGGGCTATGGGTTGATTGCCTGTGCCCTCATCCGTTGGAAATTTCCAGCAGATTTCAGTGGAGGGTTACCGACAAAAGCCCTATGCCTTTTCGTTAGAGAGTTATAAATATGTAGGTCTTTAAAGGACCTCTTTATATTTATATTGATTACGGTAATTCTAGCATCGGGAGTTGGGAAAGCCTTATGTTAATAAAAACTGAAGTTGCTCACCTTATTTTTGCTGGGTCTTTGTTTGTTTCGATGTAGGGCGTGACGGTCATTTTCGGTGTAGGGTCGCCACGATGGGGTTACGCGGCGAATTTACTTAAGGTAATTAATATAGGCAGTCACTATATAAACCCCTGAAGGAATAGGCCTATCCTTTTTTAGTCATTAGGTTTTAAATTATAAGGAATTCACTCAGGACTTGAGGGAAAATTTAGACACGTTTTCCCAGTTTAAAGCGTTTGCTTGGAATAAACAGCCCTGAGAGCCGTTCCTTGGTTCGCTTGTATTTTCATTATTATTTGCCGATCTAGCAAGATTTTGTTGTGTCTACTACCTTTTGGTAGACTAAACAATAAATTGAGTTTTCTTGTTGCTATGTGGGGCTGATTCATACATACAGGTTCTTTGTACGTATGGCAATTCAATTATTTCATTCCCAATAGGCTATGTCGCCAATCCAGAGGCAATTTTGTATAGATATTTAATTCAATTAATTAATAATTTATATTTAATTATGAAATAAATGTACCACATATGATACCATGTTGTGAGTGCGTATAGTTTTTCCATAGGCATAGTAGAGATAGGTAATGGTATAGCTATTCAGACTCCATCAGGGATAGCCCCTTTGGGTGACCTATCAGAATACAACCTAGACCTAAACCAAAACAGTTCATGACCAACAAATACTATGTGCCTCAACTCAGTCCTACATAACACCTGTAAGAATAGCAACACTTTGAATAATATTATCTCAACTGAGAACATTAATTCATCATTATCAAATGAAACTTTGGATGAGGCAATTCAAACTTTATGGTTGCTAGAATCTGTGGGTATACATGACACAAATCAAACTTCAGAAGATCAGTTAATGGTAGAAAGATTTGAAGACACCATTCAGTGCAAAGACAATAGTTATTTTGTTGAGTTACCTTGGAAAATAAATTGTCCAACTTTAAGAGACAATCTCAAAGTAGCTAAAGGACATTTATATAAAGTAATGAAAAAACTCAAACAAGATAATAATATTCCATCATATAATGATGTCTTCAAAGAACAGCTACAGAAAGGCTTCATTGAAGAAGTAACAAATAACCCTTTTAAAAAGATGGTTGCCATTATTTAACCCACAGGGGGGTTTATCGACAAGATGCCCCAACAACAAAACTCAGAGTAGTATATAACTGTAGCCTCAAAGACAGTGATAAACACAGTTTGAATGATTGCCTGATTGAGGGTCCTAATCTCATTTCTGACCTTGTGAAGATCTAACTGAGGTTCAGGTTAGACAAATATGCCGTACAAAGTGACATTTCAAAGGCATTTTTGAGAATAAATCTTAAAAATGAATATGATAAGAACCAACTTAGGTTCTTATGGTTCAAGGATCCATTTGATTTGAATAAAGGGTTCATAACCTATAGATTTAATGTTGTGTTGTTTGGAGCCAATTGCTCACCTAGCCTATTAGCATTGACAATTAGACATCATTTAAACCAGTTTAATAACTCTTTAACATTGAACTTCCTTAAGGAACATTTTTACGTAGACAATCTAATAGGCTCAACAACAACAAAATCTGAATTATCTGAAGTCTATGAACACTCTCAAAACATTATGCAACAAGGTAACTTTGAACTTAGAGAGTGGATTTCAAATGATGAGGATTTAAACAAAAAGATTTTAAAGGATAATAATGGTCTTACTGAGCCATCAGACAGAGTTAAAACTTTAGGTATGAACTGGTATTTGGATGCAACTTCTAACAGTCATGATTCAATCTGTACTAAAGGTTTTAAACTTGATGAGGAAGCAAATACTAAAAGACAAATATTATCAGAGGCTTCCAAAATTTTTGATCCCATGGGTCTATTCCTGCCTTCAACAATAAAATCAAAGATTCTCCTCCAAGAAATTTGGAGGACAAATGTTGGGTGGGATGATCCAATAACAAATGAAAATCAAAAATCTTGGAAGAAGTTAGCTGCTGATTTAACAAAAGTGCAGAACATTAAAATTCAAAGGTGCTGTGGGTTTAGGGATAAGCCCCAGAGACTTCATGTGTTTGCTGATGCAAGCACACAAGCTTATGGGTGCTGTGCGTATCTCGTAAGCCCTACAGAAAGTCATCTAATTTATGCAAAAGGGAAAGTTGCACCTCTCAAACCTACCCGAACCATACCTAATTGGAACTATTGGCTGCTACATTAGCCATTAAAACCATTTCATTGCTTAAGGATGCTTACTATGATGTGTACTTAACTCATATCCACATCTGGCTTGACAGTCAGATTTGTCTTGCCTGGATACGGAATGATAGCATTAATAGTAAGAATATCTTTGTAAGAAATAGGCTAAAAGAAATAGCTGAAGCTAATGAAAGCCTACAAGTAAACTTTCACTATGTTCCAACTAAACAAAATCCAGCAGACTTTCTGACCAGAGGTTTATCCTACAAGTTGTTGAAGTCAAACAAAACTTGGTTTATGGGACCTAAGTGGCTCTGTAATACAGACCAATGGCCTGTGGAACAAGTTAACTTGACATTAAATTTAATCTTTTCAAATGAAAAGGTTGAACCAATCACTAATTATGAAATTTATTCTGATTTCAACAAACTTGTCAGGGTTACAGCCTACTGTTTGAGGTTTGCTCACAACTGTTTAACTACAATTAACAAACAGCTAAATAAAAATAATCATAATTATACAGAAGTTTCAACCAAATACTGGATAGCCAGGCCAGGCACAACAAAAAGAGTACAATAAAGAGTTAGAATTCTTAACTAATGGGAAACAAACAAAAGAACCTGTACCATCAGTAGTTGTGGATCTAAACTTGTTCAGAGATGAGGAAGGCCTTCTAAGGTGTAAAGGGAGATTAGACAAATCAAAACTGTCATACAAAAGCAAACATCCAATCCTTTTACCTAGATTTAGCTATTTGACAACATTAATCATCAGAAAAACACACAATGATGTATATCATATGGGGGTACCACAGACACTAACTACATTAAGAAAAACTTATTGGATACCCAAGGGAAGGATCACTGTTAAAACAGTCCTGAGTGAGTGTGTCACATGTAGGCGTATTCATGCTAGGCCCTATAGGAAACCAAATCCTCCTGCTTTGCCAGAGGAGAGAGTTACTCTCAACAGACCCTTTGAGACTGTAGGCATTGACTATAAGGAGCATTGACTGTAGGGGTGGGTGACACTGAACAAAAAATGTACATTACTGTTTACATGTGCTGCCTCACGAGCTGTTTATTTGGATGTTGTGGAGGACCTTACAGCAGAATCTTTTGTTGCTGTCTTTAAGAGATTCTGTGCACGACATTCAGTACCAAAGACAGTTTGGACTGACAATGCTACATATTTCAAAGCTGGTGAACAAGTCATCCACGACTTGTTAAGCAATGAAATCACACAATTATATATACAAAATTCAAACATAAAGTGGAAGTATATTCCGGTTGCCTCTACTTGGTATGTTCTATCTGGGAGAGGAATATACAAACAGTAAAGAATTGCTTGAAGAAAGCAATTGGCAAAAAACAGATACACTTATTTGGGTTACTCACTCTCCTGGCTGAGATTGAGAACATCATTAACAATAGACCACTCACTTATGTGAGTGACAACATTAATGACCCGGAACCATTAACTCCAAATCATTTGATTCGGGCAGAACAAGTTAGTCTCCTGCCGGACTACAATATAGACTCTTCAGAAGACCCAAACTGGACTCAACGACATGATGAGCTCCAGACTAAGTTACAACATTTAACTAGAGTTAAAGCTCATTTCATTAAACAGTGGAAAACTGAGTACTTGATGGGTCTAAGGGAGAGACATAAACAAATGACTAAGAAGGATTGGTCTGACACAATTAAGGTAGGGGACCTTGTTCTCATACATGACAGTACTCCAAGACAATACTGGCCTCTGGCTAGAGTTTTAGAACTCAGACCAGGGGCAGACGGGGTAACAAGAGTGGTCAAATTAAGGACTTCAACGGGTGACACAACAATAGACATTTCTCTTTTGTACCCTTTAGAGTCTGGACCCAAAACAATGGACTTTGGAGAACCTTCTCCACTGACAGTAACAACTGGAGACACTGAACTTCCAGTAACTATTCCTTTGACAGTAGGAGTGGTAACGCATCCTACTACAACATTGACAGACACAAGACCTCAGCGACAAACAGCATTAAAGGCGCGACTATTTTTACAACAAAAAATAGATGCTGGGGAATTGTAATTTTATCTTCTAACTTTCATTTTTTCTTTTCTTATGGTAAAGACCATAGACAGTTTCATCCTATGGATGTATATTTTCTCTTCTAATTAAATGCTACACCTTCTCCATGAGAAGGTGAGGATAGGCACTGTTAATCACATTAACAGGCATTTACAGTCAAATAGTTAGCTAGTCTACACTCAGACATAAAAATTGGTGACAATGACACCAAAATTTTTATCTCCCGGGGCCCCCAGTATATGGAAAACTGATGAGTGGGTAGTTGGGAGGTAACGAAAATGGTTCACTGAGTAGGTAGGTAGTTAATCTAACAATTATTAAATTCCTTTTATGTCAATAACTGGGTGGATGAAACCAATTGGTTGCTCACCAGAGTTATTCTCCACACTAGTATTTATATACTGTGTGAGAAGAGCGTGCTCGGTAATAGATATACATTACCGCTCAACCAACCGAGGAAAAAACCAAGACAACGCTGGTGGAAAAAGCCCCGCGAAGAGGAGAACAAAGGAGAACGAAAACGAAGAACGGGGCGAGAGGACGCAACAGGGAGAAGGGACGAGAAGAGACACCGAAGAAAGATCCCCACCAGCAAGTGCGCTCTCGACAATAACACAAGGAGAAAAGAGACTCTAATAACTAACAGTAAGTGACTAATTGTGTTTTTAACCCAGCAAATTAATCACATTAAATTAAGCTGGGTCAGACAAGTTAGGCCTACATTGTGGCCTAAGACCCAGCATCAACTCATAGCTTAACAAAGGTGAAGGTAGATTGCCCTAACCTAACTTGGTGAGGAATCCTACTGTGGACCTCAATTTATCTGCCCGCTCTGGACCATTTCCGGAATCTCTAGGCTGACCCCTCTAGGCTAGACTTGATCTACTCTATAGTTAGACTGGAGATATAAGGGGTGGGTTAATTGTGGACCAATTCATACAGAGCATTTTTCGCACTATTAGGTCCTTCCTCAGGGTTGCTGACTCGATGTGGGCCTACCTTAGGCCTCAATTGTATGAATTTAAGATAAAAACAAAAGGGGCACTATTTATGGTCTTCTTTCTCAACCTTGCAACAACAACACAACCTGGACTATTGCACGATGCAACAATCTTGTATCTAAACAACCAAACTGAATTGCAAGAGAGCTCTCTATAAGACCACACCCTGTAAGTACGACGTTCCACAAACGAGTAGAAAGGATGCGCAGCGCCCCAAAATGATGCCACCTGAGAGCTCAAACAATGCTAGCTCTAAATTAAGTGAATTTTTCACTAACCTTACAATTATGAGATGAATATATATACACCTTCACTTAATATATACAAGCAATGCTGCATCAATCAGCTTAGTCATCATATCGCCTTGGAACAACAATGGTTCTTCCTCTTCTAGATTTTCTAACACTTAGCATCAGGAATGGAATTTGCCTCGAAAAACAACCTCACCCTAGTGGCATAAGCTTCGAAGTCCTCCCCAGAGTCTTCGTAGGGGCTTATATGGCCAATCACCGACATGCTAGAGCAAAACCGAATTAGGCCAAATCACGTGAAGTAGGTTAGATTAGGTTTAAATTTGATCTAGTTACTCCCCAGTTAGGGCTGAATAGTGAATTGTATTAGAGTTAGGGCTGAGTAGGAATTAGTTTTAGAGTTAGGGCTGAGTAGGAATTAGTTTTAGAGTTAGGGCTGAGTAGGAATTAGTTTTAGAGTTAGGGCTGAGTAGGAATTAGTTTTAGAGTTAAGCCGGCGGGACCTACGCTATAGTACGGTAGCTTACCCACACAAACAAACCAAATCGGACGACCCACTAGGCTACATCCAATTTTCCAAACCACCACTTGAACCCAATAAGCCAAATTAAACCAATGAGCCAAATTCAATGAGCTTAATCGAATCCCATGAGCTTAATTGAATCCCATCCTCGTCGCCAAATGTGATAGCGTGGGGTAGACACCCCAGTTAGGTTACTTAGGTTCTAGCAAACAATCAAAAGCACTTACCGGTGCGTTGAATTAGATATTCCTTTGAAAGCCTACCATTTGATTTCTGTGTCTCACAAACGGCCTACCTAACTTTCTCTTACATTACCAATTTAGAAGCTATAGACATTACCCCTAACTATACTTAAGTACAGACAACTTTCTACCCCATTTGTCACCTTAGAAACACCACCTAATTACACTCAGCACCAACGATTAGGTCAGATAGGAAAAAACATCTCTAGGCTAGCCCAAAACAATACGAACAGCCGCGTTGGTTCGTTTATGACTTGCTCTTGCCATTCAGCTTAGATTTAGTGATATTTCCCCTTTAGTGACTTTTAGACTATACATATTATATACACACACGTCACCTCAATTTACATATTATTATTTACATATTATTATTTACATATTATTATTTACATATTATTATTTTTTACATATTATTATGGAAAACTAATGAGTGGGTAGTTGGGAGGTAACGAAAATGGTTCACTGAGTAGGTAGGTAGTTAATCTAACAATTATTAAATTCCTTTTATGTCAATAACTGGGTGGATGAAACCAATTGGTTGCTCACCAGAGTTATTCTCCACACTAGTATTTATATACTGTGTGAGAAGAGCGTGCTCGGTAATAGATATACATTACCGCTCAACCAACCGAGGAAAAAACCAAGACAACGCTGGTGGAAAAAGCCCCGCGAAGAGGAGAACAAAGGAGAACGAAAACGAAGAACGGGGCGAGAGGACGCAACAGGGAGAAGGGACGAGAAGAGACACCGAAGAAAGATCCCCACCAGCAAATGCGCTCTCGACAATAACACAAGGAGAAAAGAGACTCTCTAATAACTAACAGTAAGTGACTAATTGTGTTTTTAACCCAGCAAATTAATCACATTAAATTAAGCTGGGTCAGACAAGTTAGGCCTACATTGTGGCCTAAGACCCAGCATCAACTCATAGCTTAACAAAGGTGAAGGTAGATTGCCCTAACCTAATTTGGTGAGGAATCCTACTGTGGACCTCAATTTATCTGCCCGCTCTGGACCATTTCCGGAATCTCTAGGCTGACCCCTCTAGGCTAGACTTGATCTACTCTATAGTTAGACTGGAGATATAAGGGGTGGGTTAATTGTGGACCAATTCATACAGAGCATTTTTCGCATTGGTGGTCCGTGTGTGGGGAATTTACAAACTTTAACCTTACTTAACAAAAATTGCAGAATTAGGCTAAATGGTCTAGCCTAAGCCTAACCTAATCAAGCCTAATTAGGTCTACAACCTAGGGCCTAACTAGGAAACATTTACATTTAAGGAGTCTCATTCTCTTATAAGCTTAGACCTGAGTGACACATAAGTACTTGGTGGGGATTAAACCAAATTTAAACTTGACTGTTTTGTCTGTGCTCTCTCTTCTCTGGTAATTTCTTCTTGTCCTCTATTTCATTACGATCCCCAGTTAAACAACATTAGTGAACAAGCATTTAAAATGCATACAACTCCAAGCATCCAATTCTTCTTTTAAGGAAGAATCACTCAACAGATTTTTTCAACAGGCACATGCATTCCTTGCAATCTGTGTGTATATACAGTATATGTATATATACACTGTACTCTTTACATGTGCCACAAATACACTCAACCTATCTGAACATAAGCAAGGATTGCATGGGTTACTCAAAAGGGTCTTATGGCCTACTTTGGCCATAGCCCAAACACTGAACCTTGGTCTTATGGCCTACTGTGGCCATAGCCCAAACAACTGAACCTTGGTCTTATGGCCTACCGTGACCATGGGCCAAACAATGAGCCTTGGTCTTATGGCCTACCTTGGCCATGGGCCAAACAATGAGCCTTGGTCTTATGGCCTACCTTGCCATGGGCCAAACAATGAGCCTTGGTCTTATGGCCTACCTTGGCCATGGGCCAAACAACTGAGCCTTGGTCTTATGGCCTACCTTGGCCATGGGCCAAACAATAAAGGTCTTATGGCCTACCTTGGCCATGGGCCAAACAATAAAGGTCTTATGGCCTACCTTGGCCATGGGCCAAACAATAAGGGTCTTATGGCCTACCTTGGCCATAGGGAAAACTATTACAAGGGTCTTATGGCCTCCCTTGGCCAGAGACCAAACAATACAAAATAAGACCCAGACTGGATAAACCAAAGACTGTTCCAGAGACCAACTAGCTACAGCCAAACAGACAAAACTTGATACTGTAGAATCAAATGTGACCAACTGTAATACATGAACACCTATATTACAGAACTTTAATATAACTGTAGCCTCAAAGACAGTGATAAACACAGGTTGAATGATTGCCTGATTGAGGGTCCTAATCTCATTTCTGACCTTGTGAAGATCTTACTGAGGTTCAGGCTAGATAAATATGCCGTACAAAGTGACATTTCAAAGGCATTTTTTAGAATAAATCTAAAAAATGAATACCGTATGACAAGAACCAACTTAGGTTCTTATGGTTCAAGGATCCATTTGATTTGAATAAAGGGTTCATAACCTATAGATTTAATGTTGTGTTGTTTGGAGCCAATTGCTCACCTAGCCTATTAGCATTGACAATTAGACATCATTTAAACCAGTTTAATAACTCTTTAACATTGAACTTCCTTAAGGAACATTTTTACATAGACAATCTAATAGGTTCAACAACAACAAAATCTGAATTATCTGAAGTCTATGAACACTCTCAAAACATTATGCAACAAGGTAACTTTGAACTTAGAGAGTGGATTTCAAATGATGAGGATTTAAACAAAAAGATTTTAAAGGATAATAATGGTCTTACTGAGCCATCAGACAGAGTTAAAACTTTAGGAATGAACTGGTATGTGGATGCAACTTCTAACAGTCATGATTCAATCTGTACTAAAGGTTTTAAACTTGATGAGGAAGCAAATACTAAAAGACAAATATTATCAGAGGCTTCCAAAATTTTTGATCCCATGGGTCTATTCCTGCCTTCAACAATAAAATCAAAGATTCTCCTCCAAGAAATTTGGAGGACAAATGTTGGGTGGGATGATCCAATAACAAATGAAAATCAAAAATCTTGGAAGAAGTTAGCTGCTGATTTAACAAAAGTGCAACAATTAGAGACTTCATGTGTTTGCTGATGCAAGCACACAAGCTTATGGGTGCTGTGCGTATCTTGTAAGCCCTACAGAAAGTCATCTAATTTATGCAAAAGGGAAAGTTGCACCTCTCAAACCTACCCGAACCATACCTCAATTGGAACTATTGGCTGCTGCATTAGCCATTAAAACCATTTCATTGCTTAAGGATGCTTACCATGATGTGAACATAACTCATATCCACATCTGGCTTGACAGTCAGATTTGTCTTGCCTGGATACGGAATGATAGCATTAATAGTAAGAATATCTTTGTAAGAAATAGGCTAAAAGAAATAGCTGAAGCTAATGAAAGCCTACAAGTAAACTTTCACTATGTTCCAACTAACAAAATCCAGCAGACTTTCTGACCAGAGGTTTATCCTACAAGTTGTTGAAGTCAAACAAAACTTGGTTTATGGGACCTAAGTGGCTCTGTAATACAGACCAATGGCCTGTGGAACAAGTTAACTTGACATTAAATTTAATCTTTTCAAATGAAAAGGTTGAACCAATCACTAATTATGAAATTTATTCTGATTTCAACAAACTTGTCAGGGTTACAGCCTACTGTTTGAGGTTTGCTCACAACTGTTTAACTACAATTAACAAACAGCTAAATAAAAATAATCATAATTATACAGAAGTTGCAACCAAATACTGGATAGGCCATGCACAACAAAAAGAGTACAATAAAGAGTTAGAATTCTTAACTAATGGGAAACAAACAAAAGAACCTGTACCATCAGTAGTTGTGGATCTAAACTTGTTCAGAGATGAGGAAGGCCTTCTAAGGTGTAAAGGGAGATTAGACAAATCAAAACTGTCATGCAAAAGCAAACATCCAATCCTTTTACCTAGATTTAGCTATTTGACAACATTAATCATCAGAAAAACACACAATGATGTATATCATATGGGGGTACCACAGACACTAACTACATTAAGAAAAACTTATTGGATACCCAAGGGAAGGATCACTGTTAAAACAGTCCTGAGTGAGTGTGTCACATGTAGGCGTATTCATGCTAGGCCCTATAGGAAACCAAATCCTCCTGCTTTGCCAGAGGAGAGAGTTACTCTCAACAGACCCTTTGAGACTGTAGGCATTGACTATACAGGAGCATTGACTGTAGGGGTGGGTGACACTGAACAAAAAATGTACATTGTACTGTTTACATGTGCTGCCTCACGAGCTGTTTATTTGGATGTTGTGGAGGACCTTACAGCAGAATCTTTTGTTGCTGTCTTTAAGAGATTCTGTGCACGACATTCAGTACCAAAGACAGTTTGGACTGACAATGCTACATATTTCAAAGCTGGTGAACAAGTCATCCACGACTTGTTAAGCAATGAAATCACACAATTATATATACAAAATTCAAACATAAAGTGGAAGTATATTCCGGTTGCCTCTCCTTGGTATGGTTCTATCTGGGAGAGGAATATACAAACAGTAAAGAATTGCTTGAATGAGATGAGCTCACCTTCTTAGGACACAAGTTACTTCGAAGGGCATCTCTCCTCTCGAAAATAAAGTATCTGTGATAAGGTCTTTCCCACAACCGCAAACCCAAAAGCAACTTCGTCGATTCTTAGGGATGGTAAACTTCTACCATCGCTTCATTCCTCAGTGTGCAAACATTCTTGCACCCATAACCTCTCTTCTTCGCCAATCAAAAATGGGGCAGATCCACTGCAGTTTTGTGGAACCTCGAAGCTACCAATGCTTTTTCACAAGCAAAAGAGGCTATAGCACAAGCTACATGCCTTGTTCACCCTCAAACAGACGCTCCTCTGAACTTAGCCACTGATGCCTCTGACGTTGCAGTGTCAGGAGTGCTCCAGCAGCTTGTTTCAGGCGTTTGGGAACCTCTCGCATTCTTTTCACGCAAGCTCTCACCTTCACAAATGAGGTACAGCACTTTCGGTCGAGAGTTGCTGGCGATATACCTCTCCATCCGTCATTTCAGGCCATTCCTGGAAGGACGTGACTTCAGCATTTTTACGGATCATCGTCCATTAATATTTGCACTCCATTCTCAATCAGACTCTCATGCTCCTATTGAGAGAAGACACCTTGATTTTATCCTCCAATTTACTTCAGACATTCGACACATTTCAGGTTCTTTGAATGTTGTGCCGGATGCTCTATCTCGCATCTCAGCAATTTCTGATCCTGGACTCTCACACATCAACCTTTCAGAGATGGCTGAGGCTCAGTCCACGGATACAGACCTCCAAGCTCTTATTAATTCACCCACTTCGTTGCAAGTCCGCTCTTTACCAGTTGAACCCAAGTCAGACTTACAAATTTTGTGTGACGTCTCGACTGAGCATATTCGACCGTTGGTCCCACAAGGCTGCGAAGAGCTGTTTTTGCTAAACTTCATTCCCTTTCTCACCCGGGAATTAAAGCCACCCAAAATTAATTGCAGCTAGATTTGTATGGCCAAGTATGAACAAAGATATCCGCAATTGGACTCGATCTTGCCTTCAATGTCAGCGTGCCAAAGTTCACCGACACACAAAGTCAGAATTCGGTACCTTTCCTTTGCCGAAGGCTCGTTTTGAGGCCATACATCTAGACATAGTCGGCCCCCTCTATTCTTCTCGAGGTTATACTTATCTTCTCACAGTCATTGATAGGTTCACAAGATGGCCAGAAGCTGTTCCTTTGACTTCTTGTACTGCTTCTGCAGTAGCTCATGCCTTTGTTTCGTGTTGGGTTTCCCGTTTTGGAATACCTGCAACCATTTGCACAGACAGAGGTGCTCAGTTTGAATCGGTCTTATGGAAGGAACTCATGCTCCTTCTTCGGACTGAACGCATCAGAACAACAAGCTATCACCCGCAATCCAATGGGGTGGTAGAACGCTTCCATCGTCAACTTAAAAGTTCCTTGCGAGCCACTGATCCATCTACTACATGGGTGGACCGGCTACCCCTAATCCTACTCGGAATTCGTACTGCTCTGAAGACTGATCTTGCATGCTCTGCAGCAGAATTAGTTTACGGTACCACACTCCGGTTACCCGGAGAATTTTTCACACCTACACCCATTAACCCCACATGTGATCCTGCTTCGTATGTCAAGACATTACACTCTGTTATGAAGCAAATTCGTCCCACAGCACCTAGAACTTCCACTTCACAAACTACCTTTGTTTCCCCTGATTTACAAACTTGCACACATGTTTTCTTGAGACATGATGCTCACCGCTACCCTCTTCACTGTCCCTATGATGGTCCCTTCCTTGTGCTAGACCGTAAACCCAAAACTTTCATCATCGACAAGGCAGGCAAGCGTGAAACCGTTTCTGTGGACCGCTTGAAACCAGCATACCTTGATTTTTCTCCAACAAAAGATCCTATTCCTCTCCATTCCTCTGTACCTCCACCTCAAATACAGGTACAGCAACCTATCCCTCCTCAATCTTCTGTACCTTCATCTCATATACAGGTACAGCAATCTACCCTTCCTAAATCCTATGTACCGCCACCTGATCCAAGGGTATAACAATCTATCATCCCTCTTCCAATTCTCCTTCATTATCGCAACCAACTGTCTTTGGACCAGCCAGTGGCCCCATTGCACAGGCACCAAGAATCCCCTTCCCCCGATGTCCCTACTGCACCTGTAGCACCATCTATACCTTCAGAACCAGTGCTGCAGGATATTGCCGTCCAAAATCAACCAATCCAACAAACAATGACTCGTTCTGGAAGAGTCATTCGTAGGCCGGTGCGCTTTGACATTTAAGTGTTTTTTTTTTTACCCATGACAACCATGTTTTTGGGGGGGCAGTACCTGTAGTGCCTTGCACCACAGGGTTATCTTTTATTAGTGAAAATTGCCACAAGTTGGCACAAGTGAAATATTTTAAATCTAAATAAATAAATACAAATTAAATGTCCAGTGATTAATTTTAATTCTTAAGCATGCAGTGAATAGTAATTTAGTTAAAAATTAAAGTGCAATCAATAAAGAAGTTCAAAGCAAATATAAAAATATACTTTGTGCCTTTTAAACAATGTAAATTTTGGGGGGCATGGTGTGACTAGGCGTGAGTTTGCTTTTAGGGATTATTTTGGCTTGTTGGTAAAATTGTGAAGTAAAAACAAACTTATGTGCAACGACAACACAAGGGACGCCGTTTCCACATTTTTATATAGGATCAAAGCACGACGCCACCAAGCAAAGTTTCTGCGTGACAAGGTTGTCATTGTGGCTATTAATATTATTTACATATTATTATTTACAATTTTACATATTATTATTTACATATTATTTACATATTATTATTTACATATTATTATTTACATATTATTAGTATCTGTTACATATTATTATTAATATTAGTTGTATGTTGGTATGTTACATATTTATTATTATTAGTATCAGTATTAGTTGCAGACTGTTATATATTAGCTAAACGGTGCCATTATTTAATTCCGCATTTATATGTCAATCAAAGTTGTTACGGGTAAAAATCCCCTTTGCATTTACAAATAATTGTTGCACATAGTTTATTAATTGTTGTCAATAAAATACAAAATTCATGTTGACGATTTTTATAATCAATCCTTCCTTTTTTTATTAAAATTATTTTTGCGCTGCAGTGCTGGATGCCAATCTAGTATTTGGGCGCTGGTGACCCTGACATTTAATTAATTATTTACGTAAAGGTCTGTAATAACAAATCAGACCCTTACACTATGTTGGCGCCTCTGGTGTTGCTTTGATTGTGCAGGTACCAACTAGTGTCTTTAGCATTGAAGTCTCCTCCTAAGATGACATCAGTGAGAGAGGCCAGATTGTGTAACTGTGGACTGTAATTGGCTGGCACCTGAAGTGAACTATCTGGTGGGATGTAAATGTTGATTAGTGTGGTGTTGTGTTTTGCGCGTGTTTTAATGTTAACTGCCTGTATTTCTATCGTGTTATCTGCTTGGATTGTGTTTGTAATGTTTTGGGTGGCATCAGTGTAGCTAATGCTTTTACGTATGTAAGTGATGAGTCCACCCCCGTGAACCCCAGTACGATCTTGACGGATCGCCATGAAGTCAGGGATGGTGGGTGTTTTGTGTGCGTTTTAGTTTTGTTTCTTGTATAAGTCCTATGTGAATGCTTTGTTTGTGTACGAATTCCCTAAGCTGCATGATTTTGTTTGTGAGACCATCTACGTTGTACTGTAATATGTTAATATTATACTTCTCATGGTGCTATTGTGTCTGTCTTTGTGTATGGTTACATGTGTAAGTTGTAGTGAGGCCTGGATTAGGCTTAATGTCGCCGGAGAGTAAGAGTAGTCCGGGAAGCACGCAATTGCTCCCCGTAAAAGCAAAAATAGCACGCTGAGAATAGGTCCTGCCCCGGGAGCCGATCGGCACTCCGACCGTGCCACGCAACAGGCCGTCGACTGCCAGTCTGGCCAACTGTTGACGGAGGTTCTGGTTAGGTGGCAGCAATGGATTTGTTACTCTGGTACCATATAGGAAATCGCAGAAGTTTCTCTTATGCTACTCGCCAATTTCTTCTTGTGGTGGATCGGTGGATTCTGTGAGGCTTACTAAATTCTCTGAAGGTTCCCCGATTCTTCTTATAACGTATCGGAAATTATTTTTCTCTATTTAAGACTAAGTTCTCTGAAGAGAGCAAGGCTCGTAGGAGAAGATAAAGACTTTTTCTTATGGTAATTTACTGCTAAAATGTTACAGGTCATGCTCAGCCCCTAAGTTAAATCAGTCTAGTCAGAATGAACATTGGAGAAATTTTATGGGCTTTCATACTGACCTTCCTACTGACGTCATTATTATTTAATGCTGATCTGTTTTTTTTTTTAAATTCTCAATAGGCTGATTTACTTTACAAAACATTTAAAGACAAAACAAATATTTTTGCTGAAGCAATGTCTAAACTAATAAGCAAGAGGAAGCGGTATTTTTATTTTAAACTGCATATTGACAGATCTGATGTTGTCATGATCTGCCGAGTTAACTAAAAATGGAAATTGAAATATGCCTTTCCATCACGAATTACAAACAAACATGCACATGGGCAAGAATGAAAGGCTTAAGATTAAAAATTAAACGTTGAGCAGGACATGACTTCATCTTTTTCAACGAAGAGAGAGTGTATACAGGAAATTAACAAGATTACATTATTCAGCTAAGTCTACGAAAATGATCAAGTTGTTTAAAGAGAAATAATTCACCAATTCTAAAACGGAAAGCAAATAAAAAATGTATCCAAACTTGTGTCAACGTTATACGATTTTGGCCTATATACAAAATGATTATGTAGTTTACAAAGAAATAATTCACATAAAATAGAAAGCAAATCAAAGTTTTATCCAAACTCGTGTCGGCGTGATACGATTTTGGGCTTAATATGTAAAAATGAATATATTACTAAAGATATAAGGATTATATAAATATATGAAGTATACGAATGAACATAAGAATTATATGAATGAATATAAGAATTATATGGATGTAGGAGTTATTCATTGTTCATTTTTACACACACACACATACACATATATATATATATATATATATTCTAACTGCAAACACGCAGTATAATTAACGTAAAGAACGACGCTTGTATAGGAGAATATTCCGCGCAAGATGAGAGAGAGAGAACGAAACAAATGAAAAAAATGAGGTAACCACCCGGGAATCGAACCCGGGATCTTCCGATTGTCGGTCAGATATGATAACCATTACACCACGGGCCTCACTCGATCAAATGCCGTAATTCCTCTACATACGCGCAGAAACCAATGCCCCAAGGGGGCACCTCCCGCATGCCGTACATTATATACATTCTAACTGCAAACACGCAGTATAATTAACGTGGAGGAGGAGAACGAACAAATGAAAAAATGAAGTAACCACCCGGGAATCGAACCCGGGATCTTCCGATTGCCCTCTCAGGGCATTGGTTTCTGCGCGTATGTAGGAGAATTACGACTTCTGATTGGGTGAGGCCCATGGTGTAGTGGTTATCATATCTGACCGGCAATCGGAAGATCCCGGGTTCGATTCCCGGGTGGTTACCTCATTTTTTCATTTGTTCGTTCTCCCTCCTCATCTTGCGCGGAACGTTCTTCTATACAAGCGTCGTTCTTTACGTTAATTATACTGTGTGTTGTTTGTAGTTGAAATATATATATATATATATATATATATATATAATATATATATATAGGGTGAACCAAAAGTAGGTGGACAGTAGGTTGAATAGGGTTTGTGTTATATTATATTATAACTATGGTGTTCATTATAACTATGGTGTTTGTGTTATATTATATTAAATATTATAACTAAATTTATTTAAATTTAATCTTTTTTCTTTTCAGATAGTTCAGAGAACCCATAATGGCAAATAATCTAAATACTGATGCCAGAAAATGGGTGTCAAAATACTGAAACTGTTAGAACAAAATGGGTTGAAACATTTGGTACTCAAGCCCCAAAGAGACAAACCATTTACCGCATTCGTGACAAATTTGATGCCACTGGCTCAATTCTTAATGCCCCAAGAACTGGTCGACCCAAAACAGTTTGCACAGAGGACAATAAGCAACTTGTTGCCGAAGCATTTGTTCACAGTCCCAAAAAGTCCACCAGAAGAGCTTCAGCAGAACTGGACATTTCACAAACCTCTATTATACGAATTCTGAAATTTATTGGGTTGAAAGCTTATCGTCCACGGCTAATTCATGGCTTATTGGAGGATGACCCAGACAGGCGGCTGCAATTTAGTGAGATCATGCTGAACGAAATTGAAGGAAATCCAATAATTTTAGATAACATTGTGTGGACCGATGAGACTTCTTTCAAATTATCAGGTCATGTTAACCGACATAATTGTGTTTACTGGTATAGTGAGAACATGCATTTAACATTAGAGCAGCAACTAAACCAGCCTGGTGTCACTGTTTGGGGTGGTATTTCAAGTTCTGGTGTTTTAGGACCAATTTTTGTTGATGGAACAGTCACAGATGATAAGTATCTCGAAATTCTGATGAATGAAGTTGTTCCACACTTACAACAACAGCCTAATTCACATGACCTCTATTTCCAACAAGATGGGGCCCCTCCACATTATTCAAGAGCAGTCCGTGAGTATCTTGATGAAACATTTCCCGAGAAATGGATCGGCCGAAGAGGTCCAATTGAATGGCCTACACGTTCACCTGACTTTACCCCAATGGATTTTTTCTTTTGGGGAGTACTCAAGGACAAAGTTTATAGTCGAAAACCACGAAGTGTTGGTGATTTGAAAAATTACATCAGAGATGCGTTTCAAGAAATTAATGCACAAAGAAACTTGTGCAAAAATGTTTGTCGAAGTGTGAAAGGTAGACTTCAACGCTGTGTAAATTGTGATGGACAGCAATTTGAGCACCTGCGTTGATAAAATTTTCAGTGCTTTTGTATTGTATTGGTATAAGTTATTTTTTTTTATTTTGTATTATAGTATACAAAAAAATTAAATATAATTGTATATGTATTCTCAAAATAAACGTTATCATTTACTGTCCACCTACTCAAAATAAACGTTATCATTTACTGTCCACCTACTTTTGGTTCACTTGAAAAAAGAGAAAAATATGTATTTTGTCGGTTTACTGTATCCTCTGGTTAAAATTGAAAACCATTGGTATACGGTATACATTTTATAAATGTAAAGTTTGTGAAGAATTATTATTTATGGCAGAGCTGTTTTGAAAGAAGATCCCATGTAGTTTTTTTAAGTTTATGCTGACTGAGGCTTAAAGTAGGACTGTAGGTTCTCCCTAACCTTTGTTTTAGCTTAACTTAGATTGCTTAGACAGTAGGCCAAATTAATTAAGGTTGCTCTTTTAGAGCGTAGGCCCTAGCCATTCTAGGCTGGGATTCCGAACCTCCTTAAGCGATGTGGTTAAGGAAAATGATACTCACTTTTGGAGTCATTAGGTACAAGAGGTTCACCGAAACGTAATGTGTAAATAAAATTGTGAGCCATAATCACTATTCAGTTTGCTAAGGAGTGCGATGTAGGAAACTGTTTGAGCTCTTTAATTAAGCTAAAGTTGTAAATCGCTTAGTTGTCTCCACCTGAATGGATATTGGTTTTCCATGTTAACTAGCCTAGGCCTACGTGTTATTTTATGATTGTATGAAAGTTGTGGAGATCCTTAAATCTGATATACTTGGTACTTTTGAACCAAACAGTCTGAAATACCAGAAATAGGACGTCTTTAGGAATTTTTTAAGTGAGTCTTAAGCTAATATTTGGCGAATTTCCAGACTCCAGGCGCAGACCTCAAAACTGATGGAGGACCACTTTTTGAACACTGAATTCCATTTGCCATTTACTATCTCAGCCAAGTCTCCAAAGTATGGGAACTCGCAACTTCATTTAAGCTATTCCAGAATTTTACTACTCTATTTGAAAAACTATGGGTAATTATGTATATAGACACGTTCAGTCATTTTACATACCAAAATATATTTTTCTAGTAGTATTTGATGTGATTTGTTCAAATCTGACTTCCATTTCCCTCAGAAATGAGATCCAACAAAGTTATAGTACTTTAAAGTTTGGCTCATTTTCAAGGGAAATGGAGGTCAAAATCTAAGCAAAACACATCAAATATTACTAGAAAAGTGTATTTTGGTATTAATTAACCTAACCTAACCCTACCTAACCTTACTTAACCTAACCTAACTTGACCTAGAATATTACCTTATTATGGATTAGGTGGTGGATACAGATGAGAAATTATGGGTTGATGGTAAAATATTGTTTTGTAAATATTTTGGTAATTATTTGTTTGTGCTTTTTCTCCTTTCTGAACCAAAACATATTTTTCTGGTGTTTTTTGGTGTGATTTGGGTTAATATTCGTTTTAATGCTTTGTTCATTTTCGATAGAGGAGACATTCTATGACAATTTAACATAAATTCGTATTCAGGACACCTTGAAACCTCTGGGAAACTGATAAAAATCAAGGAAATGTAATAATTTTTTATGGAAAAAAAAAAAATTGACATAAAAAGTAGCCATTATAGGCCATTGACCGAGTATTTAGCTCTTAACGCTGTTAAAATTTTAACGAACCTCGCCCTCTCCAGTTTTATGGGGAGACATCTCGTGGCAAAATTAGGAAACATAGGTCAAATCAGCCAATTAAATCTGGCTTTTGTTTCACGTGACCTTATCCGACCAATCAGAGACGTACATTTTGAATCTCTCATAATGTATACTCATTCAAGAATGCTTTTTCAGTCTGGTTTTCATTATGGTTTGCGGAGGTTGTGATTTGGATTACTATCAATTAATACCTACCCACCTCAAACTGTGGCCAAACTTATTGTACGTTGGGTTATTCTTGACAAAGCTAGATGCACAGCTCTATTTAGCATTGGCTTCCGAAAGTGCAGTTAATTGGAGGAGTTTTTGCTTCAATGTCTGTGAGCATTGGCTAGGGCGGCCTAGGCTAACGAGTTCAAATTTGTGGGCCTGGTGAAATGGTCTATTTATTCCTGTTGGTCGCCACTCATTTGTATAAACACCCCAATGCTGCTATTGAAGGTTAGAAATTGCGAAAAATGTAGGTTAGGTTAGGTCAGGTCAGGTCTGAACCAAAACACATTTTTCTGGTGTTTTTTGGTGTGATTTGCTCAAATCTGAACTTAGTTTCTTTGGGAAATGAGCCATTTTTTGAGAAATTTTCAATTTTAAAATTACTCAAAAATGGCTTATTTCCCAAAGAAACTAAGTTCAGATTTGAACAAATCACACTAAAAAACACCAGAAAAATATTTTGGTTCAAACCTGACCTGACCTGACCTAACCTAACCCGCGTTTTTTCGCAATTTCTTACCTTAAATAGCACCGTTGGGGTGTTTATACAAATCCGTGGTGACCAACATGAATTTGTGGAGACATTGTTGAGAGGGATATTCACGGTTAAACAAGTACCATGCAAGATACTTTGAATAGGATTGGGTTTTGTTGCCAGACTGTAATATCCAGCTCTTCACGTCTTTCCAACAACGCTCAATATTTTGAATGTGAACGGTGTCTTCCACGAACCGCTGTGAATGGTTGACTGTCTGGTGAATGTAGCCTAGATTTCCGAGTTGAGAATACACATGCCACTCGTTGGAATAGATTGCAGTCCCAGGCTTAATATGTTGCTGGATCAGGCAAACAAGAGTTGTTGTCTCTCTGAGGAACTGCAAATAACAGTAGTTTTTTGGAACTGCGTTCCAAGGTACCAAAAACCCAGGCAATCACAACCTCCGCAAACCATAATGAAAACCAGACTGAAAAAGCATTCTTGAATGAGTACGCATTATGAGAGATTCAAAATGTACGTCTCTGATTGGTCGGATAAGGTCACGTGAAACAAAAACCAGATTTAATTGGCTGATTTGACCTATGTTTCCTAATTTTGCCACGAGATGTCTCCCCATAAAACTGGCGACGGTGAGGTTCGTTAAAATTTTAATAGCGTTAAGAGCTAAATACTCGGTCAATGGCCTATAATGGCTGCTTTTTACGTCTAAATTTTTTTTTTTTCCATAAAAAATAATTATTACACATCCTTGATTTTTATCAGTTTCCCTGAGGTTTCAAGGTGTCCTGAATACGAATTTATATGTTGAATTGTCATAGAATGTCTCCTTCTATCAAAAATGAACAAAGCATTAAAATGAATATTAACCAATATTTCTATTGCTTGGGAGTCATTAGAATGTACTTCATATATTAAATCCTCAAAATAATATTCGCACCCTTCACATGTCATCGCGACCAACATCTATGAAAAATGGTAAATTTATAGTTTCAATTACAACTCATTTTGAAAAATCAAAATTAGGTTTTCTGGTGGTTTCTGATGTGATTCATCCAAAAATTACATTAATTTCCATCGCAAATTACTCGTTTTTGTGATTCTCCCCCCTCATAATATGGGGGAATGCATGGGAAATCAGGGTTTTTGGGTGGGGGATATCAAAAACGAGTGATTTGCAATGGAAAAGAACGTCATTTTCAGATGAATCACATCAGAAACCAACTGAAAACCTAGGAACTGAACCTAACCTAACCTAACCAACTGTATGCCATTGATGATTGGTTAGGTTAAGTAGGGATATTTTCATTAAACTAATGAAAATATCATGACTTAACATAACCAATCACCAAGGACGTACAGTTGACATAACTGGGCACTCAATTGACCTAACCTGGCATTCACCGTTAACACTGTAATAATTGTTTAGTATTTTGCAATAGTTGACCAGTAATTGATCTCACAACCTGCACACAAGTCAGCCATGGTGGAACTGATTCAAATTTTTTCCCAACACCAACGATTCATTATGCTGAGCTGTGATTGGCCAACACCAACTGACTCAATAGTATTCAAGGTTAAATATCGCTTATTTGTAATACATAGATATTAAAATGTTAAATATCTCGCTTATTTGTAATTTGCGACAGAAATGCCATAGAACAAAAGTGTCTTAGAATTGCTCAAAATACCTAAATATAAGATGAAAGTCCCAAGATTCGAGTGATGGTCAAAACTATAATATACCTGAAAAACTAACATAAGTGGAAGTAGTAACCTAAAAAGCCTAGCTCATATATCATGTTTTCGTGATGTCACCAAGCAAATATTGGAAGGGCGGGAAAAAAATGCTGCAAAAATGTCATAATATTCAAATCTACATAATTTGGTAAGGACGCATCTGTGAACATAGTGACATATCAAAATGATAAGAAAATTATGCTTTATTTTATAATTATATTTGCTTTTGATATTTTGAATATGAAGATACTCATATTATCCAAACTATGTTGTACTAACTGTGATCTATATCTTTGCTGAAAAAGCTTAAGGCTATGGCCTCTTGTCCTATCATTGTGATCCTTTGTAGAAAGAGAGTGAAAGTTTATATTATTTAACTCATTTATTATTTTGTATACAGGAAGGTCCTGGTTATCGTGGTTAATTGGTGCAAGCAGAATGCTGCGATAAGTAAAAACTGCATTAAGCAGGAATAATATAATATGTAAAAATTGTTAATGTTGCCAACGCAAGCAGAATACTGCGATATAGTAACGTAGCCACATTTAGCAGGAATGATATAACATGTAAAAATGGTTAATATTGCCAAGTTAAAAAAAAATATATTTAAACTGTTGACTTTGACTCATTTTTATTACTATGTACAGTACAGTACATTATACAAAGGTACGGTAGTAAATAAATTGATTCATTTTTTTAAAAGTTTATTGAAATGCACCAGCATGTGCACAAAAAAAATGGATGAAGTTTTTATTTCTTTGTAAAATACGGTAATGTAAAAGTGAGGCTTGTTTGAAAGTTTTCTTCTTTTTGGCGTACATTAGTTTATAACATCGAATATCATTGTCAGTATCTCGACAAACTTTCATAGCACGTTCCATATCAGGATCTCCATTCGTTAATTTCTGTTTTGCATTTTCAATATCAGCCGAAGCAATACTGACAGCAATAGCGAAGGAGATTTGCTTTTGTAAATAAAATATTTTTGGCCGCGATAAGTGAAATTATACCACATATAACGGGATTATGGTCACAAATTATAAACCGCGTAACATCGAATACTGTGTTAACTAGTGATGTAGGTCGCATCCGTGGAACATCCGCATATTTTCTCGCATCCGCACTTTGGACTGCGGATGTTGTGCGGATGTGGACTGTTGAGATAAAATGTCATTAATAAGTGGAAATTATCAAATTCTACTATATTAATAGAACTAGTTCATTGTGCGCAAAAGTGATGCAAGTGACAAGACGAGAGGCTGTTCTTGTATGAAGTTACTCTCTTGCAACCTACTTAGATCCACGTTACAAAGCTAAGTTATTTTCACCTAGTACATTAGAAAGAGTTAAATCATCACTTGGCAAAGCAGTTGAAGAGCTTCAATCTCTTGAATCTGTCGCTTCGCCACCCACCAAAAGAATAAAAGTTTCAGTGACAGAACCAACACCTTCAACAAGCAAATCTATCACAGAATCTGTGTCTCAGTTTCTTGAGTCAAGCAGCAATGACGAGACCTACGCGATGTCAAAAGATGTAGTAAAAATGATCGAGAGCTATCACCAAGAAAAACGACTGGCTGCATGTGACAATCCTATTAGTTGGTGGAAAAATACGCAGAATATCTATCCATACTTGAGTAAACTTGCAAGGAAACATTTAGCCTGTCCTCCAACAAACGTACCAAGCGAGAGATTATTTAGCAGTGCTGGATTAATATATGATGAAAAGAGAAACAGACTGGCAGCAGAAAAGGCAGAAAATTAATGTTCCTTAAGCATAACATTCCTATAATTAAGTTTGAACATTAAACGATGAATATCTTAGTTTACTTTATTTTAATTACTCATTTATAAATATGCCTAATAAAACTTTAAACTTAATATAAATAGTTATCAAGCTAATTAAAGATCTCTTTCTATAAGGGTGGAGGTTGGGGAAAGAGGTCGGTGGGGTGCATTTGAGTTGGGTTCACGTCCCGCATCCTGGTAACACAATTATGGTTTCTAATTGTGGCTGAAACTCAACAAAATATAACGAATTTTTTGCAGATGAATTCACTAATTGATTTCTATATTAGTTAGATGCTTGATATTATTTTATATGTTCAGAGAAAAGTACAGCAATTATTGTACAATTAATCAATTATACTACATTATAGCTATAGCTCTCTCTATATAATAACTTATTATATACGTTAAACACAACAAATCTCGAATATATCCTAAAAAATAACGAAAATGTAGACATCCGCATCCGCGGATGTTGAAATCAAACATCCTCATCCGCGGATGTGAAAAAAAATGACATCCGCTACATCACTAGTGTTAACTGAGACCTTCCTGTACTTCTATCATATCACCTCATAACCTTCTTCACTTTAGGGAAAATATGTTTAGGTGCTCCAATTTCTCTGTAACTAAGGTGTCTAAGGCATGGTATCATCCTTGTGGCTCTCTCTTGTACTTTTTCTAGTCTGCCTTTATCTTGCTCTAAATAAGAACTACTGAACTAAATGCAATACTCAAGAAAAGGCCTCACGTATGAAGTGTAGATCCTACTTAGGTAATTACTCATTTTTACACCCAGTCTGTTTTTATGATAAACGTTTCTGGTCAATTTTGAGGTGTTTTGCATGAATCTGCCATCCATTTCTTGTGCAAATGTGTAGTTTTCGAGATGTTGTCATCTTGAAAACCGCATTTGCACAGGAAATGGATGGCCATTTCATACAAAACACCTCAAAATTAACCAGAAAAGTTTGCTCTCATCATTTTCATTTAAACTAACGAAAATATCACGACTTAACCTAACCAGTCATCAAGTATAGTTGACCTAACAGCATTTCACCTAAATATCTTCTGATCTTTTCGTATTAGGTACTTGCTGTCACATTTTGGGCAAGTTAAGGATGAGAGAATAATGCCATAATTGCTAAAAACATTCAATCCTTTATCTTCATCTAGGGCACATGATGAATCAAATTCTCAGTCAAAATCACACGAATGGCACGTCATAATTTTATCACTAGTATGTGGGGAAAATTTAAAAGTATAATGAACATACAAAGGAAGCATATCCCACAGTGTAAAATCAGAACTGGAAAAAATAAAAATCAACCTTGGATAAACTGCAATGTAAAAAGAGCAATCAGAGAAAAAACAAAAGCATTTCATAAATTCAAAAGAACTAAAAATGGCACAGACTCTGAAATATATAAACGTAAAAGAAGCATTTGCAAGGAAGCAATCAGAGATAACAAACGAGACATGGAAAAAAGCATAGCCAAGAATTCAAAAAACAATCCTAAGAAGTTTTTCAGTCACTTCAATTTGAAAAGTAGAGTGAAAAAGAAAATTGGCCCCCTCCATATAGATGATAAAACTGTAGGTTAGATGATCTTGAAATAACTGAAGAACTAAACAAATACTTTTCATCAGTATTCACAAATGAAAATTTAAATAATATTCCTGACCTTATACTACCAGGACAAGATAGAGAAATAAATGAATTAAGGGTAACAAAACTAGATATCCTAAAAGCAATAGATAAATTGAAAAATCTCCAGGGCCAGATGAAATTCATCCAATAGTCATAAAAGCTGCCAAAAAGAATACAGCACAGGCACTAGAAATTATTTTTAATAAATCATTGATATGTACTGAAATTCCAGAGGATTGGAAGAAAGCAAATGTGGCTCCAATCTTTAAAAAAGGAAATAGAAACTTGACAAAAAACTACAGACCTATCAGCCTCGCCTCCATTATTTGCAAATTACTCAAAAGTATCATTAGAGGTAAAGTTACTGAGTTCCTTGAAGAGTGCAACCTTATAAATGATAGCCAGCATGGCTTTCAAAATGGAAGGTCCTGTCTAACCAACTTGATTGAATTTTATGATGGAGTCCTATTGCATTTGGACAATAAAGAGCCAGTAGATATAGTATACTTAGATTTTGCAAAGGCATTTGATACTGTTCCTCATGCAAGATTGTTGGTAGAAGTTAGAGCCCATGGTATAAGAGGTCATATAGCTGACTGGATAGAAGAATGTTTTCTGTTTCTCAGCCAGAGTTCATCTAAATGGAAATGAGTCTACTTGGAGACCCGTATTGAGCAGAGTCCTACAGGGGTCTGTGCTGGGAACTCTGCTTTTTGTTGTCTATATAAATGATCTAGAGAAAGGCCTAGCTATCATGTAAAACCTCAAAATTTGCTGATGATACAAAATTAGGCCATAATGATAAGTCAGTCAGGAGCAGGAGCAATGACAATACAAAGACTTAGACAGAATAACAGCCTGGGCAGATAAGTGGGAGATGAGATTTAATGTTGATAAGTGCAAGGTTATGCATATTGGGCCAAAAAATCCAGAATTTGAATACAATATGAATGGAATTTGGATTAAAAATGATGATAAAGAGAAAGACTTGGGTGTCACTGTGACGAATGAACTTAAACCCTCAAATCACTGTACGGAAATCAGAAATAAAGCAAATGCTAGACTCAATCTCATGCACACACATTGAATACAAATCACCCAATATTATAAAGCAACTATACATTTCATATGTGAAACCCCTCCTCAAATACTGTATTCAATTTAATAGTCCCTATTTGATACGAGTAACAAGCATGATCCCATCTCTAAGACAACAGATAAGGAAAGACTGGCGTATCTAAACATGTTCTCATTAAAAAGGTGGTGGTTAAGGGGTGATATGATAGAGGTGTATAAAATAATAAAAGGGTTGGATAAGATAGATTCTGATTCTCTTTTCATTAAAGATCACAATAACCAGACTAGAGGTCATAGTATGAAATTATTTAAGCCAAGATGTAGAACAAATTTAAGAAAACATAGTTTTACAAACAGAGTAATTAAGTTTTGGAATAGTCTGACAGAAGTAGTAGTGACTTCAGATACTTGATTCTTTCAAAAGAAGGTTGGATAGTTTGATGTCTGCAAGGGACATCTGGTGATAGTGTTTAAGCCCATTTTTATTGCAGGAATGGTACTAGTTTATTTCATATATATTATGTGCATTTAGGTGATAGATCCCACAGCTCAACACAAGTGTTGTAGGATATAGGGAGGCATCATCTTGGGTTAGGGGATACTCTGTCCTTACACACCCCATTTAAAGAGATTCCTCTGCTGAGTGGTGCCCCCCATAGTACTGTGAGGTATTGAAAAACTCATGATCTTCACTTGCCCCACAAATACCTTTAAATGGGTGCACACACATTTCTACATTACTGTACAGTCTTTATAGCCACACCTACACTTTTCCTCCTAAGTATATATATATATATATATATATATATATATATTATAATGTATATGGTTGTAAATTGTGACTTGGTCCGCAATTGATATGGACTGTGACTTATTTCTGGTTGGCAAGGTACTGGTATTGATGGGTACTGTAATAAAATTGACTGGATTCCTTGGATCTGATATATTTGCATGCCAGTTATACATATATATAGAGTGTCACATATTTGTGGATAGTAGCCTATTATGACTGATCCTCTGGATCCAGAGATTCTATCTCTAGTTTTAAATTGATAATTAAATAGTTTTGTAACAACTGGTTGCTGCTAATGTACAGGCAGTTTTTACATAGTGGAGCCACCTCAATGGGCCGAAGTGGCCCCTAGTGTGCTCATTATAAAAATTTTTTGTTCTTATCACAAATGGCACTAAACTGAATCCAATTTGAAAAAAAAAAAAAAAAAAAAAAAACCAGAACAAAACCCAACCAACTAATTAAGTTGCAGAGTAGCGAAAAAATAGCCCAATCAGGAAAAATACTTTAGGAAAAAAGTACATTATACCCAAAACAGGAAATATATTTTATTAAAAAAAAGTACATTTCAACAAATTTGCACAAAAGATATATATTTTCTTAGTCAGTTTTGAATGGCAATTCAATATATTATACTGTTTTAACTGTGCGTGAGTGGGTTAAAAGACGAATATTAACCCCTACTTATAATTTCTGGTGATTTATATTCTATGTTTTTGCATTAGGTTCAATCTAGCATTAGCCTTATTTCTAACTTCAATACTGTACAATGATTTGTAGGTTTAAGATCATGATTTATAATGACACCCAAATATATATCCTTTTTTTCCTTATTTATCCAGCTTTCATCCATGTTATACTCAAATTCTGGATTGTTATGACCAGCATGCATAACTTTACACTTTTCCACATTAAATTTCATCTCCCATCTATCTGCCCAAGCAACTACTCTATCAATGTCCTTTTGCATTTTCATGGCACCTGTTGAAGATCTTGCATTTTGTCCCAATTTTGTATCATCTGCAGATGTTGAAGTTTTACTACTTAGACCCTTTTCCAAGTCATTAATATAAATAATAAAAAGTAGAGGTCCAAGTACTGACCCCCCTGTGGGACTCTACTCAGAACAGGGCTCCATGTAGACCTAGTTCCATTTAACTGGACACTCTTCTCTTTCTCCAAGCCATTCTTCAGTCCAATTTGCTACTGTCCCTTTTATTCCATGAGCTCTAACTTTAACAAGCAACTGCTTATGAGGAACTGTATCAAAAGCTTTGGCAAAATCTAAGTACACAATATCTACAGATTCTTTATTATCTAGATGCTTCAACTTGCTATCATAAAACTCAATTAAGTTTGTAAAACATGACCTGCCATTTTGAAAGCCATGTTGGCCATTACTAATTAATCCTTCATCTTCTAAGAATATTGTAATTTTGTCTCTGATGACACTTTCAAGTAATTTGTAAATAAGAGAAGTTAAACTAATTGGTCTATAGTTTTTAGCTAAGTTTTTTTCTTTTTTGGGAAGTGGGACCACATTTGCTGTTTTCCAATCCTCTGGAACTTCGCTGTTAATCATTGAAAGGTTAAAAAGTATTAAGTTCTTGGGCTATACGTACTATATTTTGCTTCCTTTACTACTATAGGATAAATTTCATCAGGTCCTGGTGACTTATTTATGTTTAGCCTGTCAATTGCTCTCAAAATATCACTTCCTCAATATTTATGATTTATCTCTCTCTCTCTTGTGTTACCACTGTAAAATCTGGAATTGTATTTACATTTTCCTTTGTAAATACTGAGCAGAAATATCTATTTAGCTCCTCAGTAACTTCAAAATCATCTTCAATAATTTTGTCATCAGCATGGAGGGGTCCAATTTCTTTATTAGATTTATTTTTCAAGTTGAAATGACTAAAGAACTTTTTGGGATTTCCTTTACAATTTTTGGCTAAGTTCCTTTCTAAATTGCATTTACTATCTCTTATAAGTTTCTTGCTTTCTTGTCTTTTATTTTTATAGATTTCAAAGTCCATTTCATTTTGAGTTCTCTTAAATTTGCTGAAGGCCTTTCTCTCTTCTTATTCCTTTCTTAATAGACAGATTTATCCAGGGTTCTCTGTTATTTCTGATTCTTATTTTATGCTGAGGAATATATTTACTTCGGACATCTTTTATTTTTAACTCTTCCCATACATACCATAGTGTGTAGATTTACTTTGGTTGAATATATCTTTTGGTTAAAGCTAAAAAATCTCGCCCAATTTATACAATTTAACTCGTTAACTAGTTCAGTCATATTTCCATTTTTAAAGTCAGGAATTTCAGCTGCATTTTTAGTATACTTTGAGTCAAATTAGGGCCTCATGAACTCTGAACCCTGTTTTGATAGTAAAATTTAACCCAAATTACAAATATTGAAAGTTGAAAGTTCTTTTGAACTACAAAAAATTATTGATAGATTAGGTCCTGAGAGGTAGAGATTTGGGCAAACTAGTGATGAAAGTAAGTGTTTCTGGTGTATTTAATGCTGTTTCAATGGAATCTGACCTTCATTTTTGGCGCAAATACTCCATTATAGAGATACCTTCTTCCTAGGGATGTGCTGGATATCTGGTTACTATCTGGCAATATCCGGCTTTTTTAAAAAATTATTATCTGGTATCTGGCACTTAGTTAAGTAAATGAAACCTTTGTTCAAGCTTTATCTTTTATTTGAAAAATCAAACAAAATTACATAAAATAAACCATATGGAAAAGGAACTCAGAAATGAATTAAAAATCAACTCCTATCCTAATAGATAATAAATTTGAATACTAACACTTATCTTCAATATATTTCAAATTTCGCATAATAAAAATTAGTTTCTCAGCATTGCTAGGATCCAGCCTATTTCTGTTGTCTGAATAGACCTGACCTGCCGCACTAAACAGTCTTTCAGAAGCAACTGAGCTTGGAGGAGCACTTAAATACTTTAATACCATATATTTCAGAGTTTTAAACTCACCAATACGGTTATACCACCAATTCACAGGGTTATCTATTTGTGGGATATTTTTGAGAGAGAAATATTTTTCCACTTCTGAATTAAAGATTACTTTTTAATTTCAACTCTTTATATTTGGGGCTTATTATGTTACATTTTTTTACACTTTTGGGAGTTTCTGCTAATTCATCAGCACTAGTACTGCTGTCTTCCTGATTGGTGTTTCTTTTGAGTAGTTGGTAAAAACAAGCCCAAATGTCCTCATGGGTCTCTTCTGACAAAGTTAAAGCAGACTGTCTTTGACTTTATTTATCACTATCTGCTGGTTGAATGTCAATATCCTTATTCTTGCATTTTTCTTTATCCTGAAGAATGAGTCAAATCGCACACCCCTTTAATTAATTATACTTGAAGAAAGGAAAAAATGGGCGAAATTTCATTGGCCTATTAGGAGGGGAAGGGTCCCCTCATTGACCTTGTTTATTCGACACTATATGAACAAATATAAATGCTCAGCATTAATCATTCTAGAATGGAAGAATGAAATGTAAATTCTTTCTAATGACTAAATTAAAGGAAATGGAAATTCTTCCTAATGGCACATTTCATTTTGGGGACAGAGGATCTTTTTGTCTGCTGAGGGGAACTGCTGGCGGTGGTATTTGACGACTTGGTACACGAGCTGCCATTCCTCCTCATTTTTTGTCAGGCCCTCGTTGAAATCTTCTGCCAGTTTCACCGCCCGTTCTGCCGCGTCATTCACATACTTCAACGATGGTGCACATCCTTCGAGATCTTTGGGGGTTTTTGGAACCAGCAGCTTCAGGCAATGAAAAAGGTTTTGAGTCCTTTTCATGACCAAGGTGCTCAAATCCGACCATCTCACGGTCAAGACACACTTTCCCTCCAGCCGATGCAGATCTTTTGGGTTTTCGGTCTTCTTGTGCAGGTTTTGGAGCATGGCCGTCTTCTCTGCATTGGTGGTTTTGGAGGAGAACATAGCGAGTCTGGCTAAATCTTCGCTTAGGTACCAGAGGTGGCCCTGGAATTTCGTCAATGCGGCAGTACCTACATATCATCCACCGCCTTGTACCGCTCTATCTCCTCCAACAGCTCCAGGTCATTGACGGACGCGTCCGCCATCAATGGAGCCTTGAACCACCTCTGGAGGTAGATGGTGATGGCAAAGACGTTTATCCTGCGTAGTGACCGGACCTCGTGAGCGGTCAGGTGGAATTGGCTTCGGAAGATGAACATCTTAAGATAGTAAATGCCTTTGGCCATCCACCTGGCCCGGTGGTATGCTCCAGGACGATTGTACCGGAGATCTCATTTGCTATGACCATCGAGGAAGACTAGAGAGGATCAGGAACTCCCGGTAATCGTCTCTTGGGTGGCCAACTTCAAGCTGGTCTTCAATGAAGTGGACAATCTGCTCTTTTTTCAACGCCACCCATTCCGAAAGGATGTCGCTTGGGCCATCGCCGTTGAATGGAGAAGCCTGCTTCTGGTCAATGAACTCCCATTGGGATTTGAAGCAAGTGAACAGCGCAATTTTGGGGCCAGAAGACCTGAAGAACAGGTCAAAGACTGAGGTGATTACCAATTCCATCATGTGGTGTCTGCAAGCCAGGAAAAGAACATGGCGGTCCATTTGGTCCTTGATAATCGTACAAGCGCCGCTGTGAATACCGGTATTCGCCGCTGTTGTGTCGAAGCAGAGACCGGCAATCCATGGTTGAACTTGCGGCCAATCGTCCAGCACCTTCAGAACAGCTCCAGCCATCTGCTGTCCCATTCTGTCAGGGATTTTTGGGATCGCCAACAACTTCTCAAGATTCTTCCCGCTGACCAGCACTGGTATGCGATCCAATTTCCCTCCATCCGAATCAGGGAGGAGTTTGCCATCAAAGTGGATGACAAGCAGCGTATCAGGATTGAACTCGGTCTTGATTCCGACTGCCAAGTTCTTCCTGGATTTCTGCCATGAATGGTGAAGACTTGATTTGGACAAGGTGACTGAGGATAACTCAACTCCCGCGGCAGTGAGTGCTGGAGCCACAATGTGCATTGCTTGGCGTACTGAGGTTCCAGTTTGATCCAGGGCTGCAGCAAAATTGGGATATTGGATGATCCTCCTTGCCAACACTTGGCCATCCTTGGGAGTGGATCGAGGAGCTGAAGGACCAGGAGAGGAATATTGGACATCATCATTGGATGCTTCGGCCATGGACTCAGAAGAAGAAGACCCACTTTTCACCATTCCTTTTGCTTGCAGTGAGTCCATCTCTTCGCGGCTTTTCTTCTTCCTCTTCTCTTCAGCTGCTCGGCGTTTCTCCCGCTCCGCTGCCCTGCGAGCAAACTCCAGGTCCTCTCCTCCGATGTACATCTTCCGCACAGTTCGCTGGTCATTCAGAAAGTCTCGATCTTCGGGGACTTTGATGAGTTTCATGGCGTTGGCATGAGCTGTTTCGAACAGTGTATTCAGGTTGGCTTGGAATCCCTTTTCTCACTCCAGTTGCTTCTCTCCCCCACGGTTTTGGTTTCTGGCAACCTTCTCGTAGTCCGTGGAGAGGGCCTTGATCCTCTCGACACACTTGGGCTTGTGGGAGGTCGGAATAGATGCCCGAGCCCACACTGCCATAACCTCATCAGCTGCCACATTGGCAGCTTCTGCCGTGGACGTTTTTTTCTTCCGAGTGAAGAACAACAGACGTCGAAGAACATCTCCCACTGTCGGGAGTTGACACAGCGTTTCCAGGGGTTCATTTCGCAATACCCCCACCAACCACACAGTCTCCTGCTTTCTTGTATCCATAACCTGAAAAGAAATATGCTACAATTAGTATAAGGTAGAGAGTAGCCGTTCAGCAATAGTAACACATGGTTTGAGGGGACCCTTAAAATTAAAGAACACGAATGAAATTCATCTTGCTGGCATGTTTTCACGAGTGGAAGAAATTAGGGGGGTGTGCATGACAAACTTCAGGAACAAAAAAAAATTGGGACACATTACTATGTGCATGCGCAGTAGAGTCAAGGCGTTGATGTGTCGCTGGCATCAGTTCATTCACGGAAGTCATACAGTGCACCCTTGTCAAACTCTTTTTAGTGTTTGCTTTTGAAACCGAATTTTTTTCAGCCTAATTTGAACAAAGATGCCTCGTAATTGCGTAAACAGTGTAGATAACTTCTGTTATGTTTGTGGAGAAATGACTTTTACATCACAAAAGCGTGCTATAACCGCCGTGATTAGGAAAGCCTATCACCTTTATTTTGGCTGTAAGATTGGAGATCAGGACAAGAGCTGGGCCACACACATATGCTGCAATACTTGTGCAACAAACCTTCGCCAGTGATTGAGTTGGAAAAGGAAATCTATGCCTTTTGCAGTGCCAATGGTGTGGAGGGAACCAACAGATCATGTCAGCAATTGTTACTTCTGCATGGTGCCTCCAGTCAAGAAAGGTATTTGCAAGAAGAAAAAGTGGATTTTACAATATCTGAATATACCCTCTGCTATACACGGGTCATTCTCTGTCAGATCAACCAAAAAAAATTGAAATTAACACCCTCATCTCTCATATTTTGCTGAAATTTGGTTTATAGGGAGTTTGTGAGCCCTGAATCCATTTCTGAAATTATAAGGTCAATCCGACCAACGGTTCAAGAGATATGACCTCGGGCAATTTGAGGTCTCTCGCGAGGTTACTAACATTTGGTGAGCCATAACTTGGGTAATAATTGTCATAATTATATAAAAGTATATATATTTAGAATCAGAAAACGACAAGGAATCCAAATATGCAAGTTTTAGAACTCTAGGTTGAAAAAAAAAAAGTTACACTGTAACCAAAATTTGAGGTCACGATTTGACCTCTGGGGTATCAAATGAGAATTTTTTTTTAAATGTAAAAAATGAAGGCATAGGCATTGGCTATTAGAATCAGCAAAAAAAAGTTTGTTTGTTAGTATTTTTCATGTAACTAACATATAAGTGAACACCATATTCATAAGTTGTGCGTCAATTCTACCTATTTTTTCACACAAGCTCATAATTTGACCTATAGAAATTAAAATTACATTTTTTATAGATATAAAAAACAAAGTCAGAGTTCTTGACTAATAGAAACAATCATAAAAAGTTTGTTTATGTTGGTACTTTTCATGTAACTAACTTATAAGTGAACACCATATTTATAAATTGCTTGTCATTTCAAGGAATTTTTATATCTTAGCTATCAATTTGACTTCAAGCTCCAAGAATTTAATAAAAATTGTATTTCACTGCTAATCTACACTGGCAATAATAGTTATAATAGTGAAAGGGGAAGACTAAGCTCACATGTAGCCTAAACAAACCTGTTGAAACATGTTGCTACTTGTCTAAGTGCAGAATCAACACAGATAGTTGCAAAATTCCTTGTCTACAGGTTAGTACAGTTCCAGCCAGCACTGTGGGTGGCTGGTGGGTATGGTGTTTTAATGAGCCTCAGAGACTATCAAGGCCTAAAATATTAAGTGTGTATAGCTATATTTTAAAAAATATATATTACCTAATTGTAAATCCTATATCTTTACAGATCAAAATACAATGGTTCGGCACTTGAAATACTGCCAGGACCCTATTCAAAAACACAAGAAACGCATAACAATCAATCTAGAAAAGTGACTGATGTACTTGTTGAAAAATGTGCTGGAAGAGTGAAAAAAGACTCATTGTTGTGTGTGAACTGCTGGACACTGATAATGAAAAACCCCACTATACTTAGTACCACTGAAAACAACGAGTCTGAGCAGGATTCAAATGAATCATCTACTATCAGTGGCTTGAGTAACATCTCTTCAATTCAAGATCTGGACAATGACAGTGATTGCTTGATAAAGGAAAATCCTTCAACTTCAGTTGAACCAGTTCTAGCATTTCTGGACCAAACACCAGTTAAAAAAGTAAGTAATAAATTAATATAATAACTTATACTTTACTACAAGGTCTGTTTGATCTACTATATAGCCAATTATATAGCATTTAAGGTACTATAATTAATATTTAATTACTAATATTCAGGTGTGTGAAACCTTTTTTTCTGTTCTTTTCAGAAGGGCTGTCATTAAGCCAGAAAAAGCGCAAGGCTCGTGGTAAGCTATCATCTGCTCAGAAACACCTGAAGGAGAGGCTAGAACTCAGTTATGGTGTTCAAATTACCGAGGAGGTAAGTGATACTTCAAAACCTGAAACTAAATCTGAAAAACATCTAGACAAATTAATGAATGAATTGAAACAGTCATTCCTGGAGAGCAAATGTCACCATCACAAACTACAAATATTGACACTCTCACCATACACAATTGAAAAAACAGCTAGTTTCTTTCAAACTACAACATACATGGTGAAAAGAAGCCATTCACTTAAATCAGAACATGGAATCCTTCCGAAGATTCCACTAATGAGCAAAGGAAAAGTGATATCTGAAGAACACAAAGATATAGTTAGAAGATTCTATGAGTCAGAAGAGGTTAGTCGTATGTGTCCTGGCCAAAAGGATTGCGTGAAAGTTATCAGTGCTGAAGGTGCAAAAACGATTGGTCCTCGGAATTTAAGAGAGATGTTTGAACTATATAAAAATGATGAAAAGAATCCCAAAATAGGATTTTCCACACTTGCAAAATTACGGCCATCATATTGTGTGCTTGCCGGTAGTGGTGGGACTCATTCTGTCTGTGTCTGCACATACCATCAAAATCCAAAATTGCAGCTGGCTGCATTGGGAGAAAGAGGTCTTTCATACAAGGATCTTATGGATTACAGTGTCTGCAGTACAGAAAGAGAGACTTGCATGATGCAACTTTGCAATGATTGCCCAAGAGAAGAGGGTGTCCTGGATTTTCTGAGTTACTTGACAGTGTGAAATCAGCTCCAAATGAAATATCTTACAAGCAATGGGTGACTGTTGACTGTTGTACAATGGTTGATAAGGTGGAGCCACTTCATGAATACTTATCATCCCTAAGCATGAAAATATCCCGCATGGTTCGTCATCACTTTGTTGCTCAGCAACAATCACAGTACTTCAAGCAGTTGAAAGAAACACTACCACCTCAGAGCGAGGTAGTTATAGTAGGTGATTTCTCTGAGAATTATTCTTTCATTGTCCAGGATGCTGCCCAAGGGTTTCACTGGGACAATTCACAGTGTACAGTTCACCCTTTTGTCATCTATTATAGATCATCTGCAGACCAGGAACTTAGCCATTTTAGTGTCTGTTTCTTATCTGCATCACTAAAACACAATACTATAATGGTTTACTCATTCATATTGAAGCTTATGACATATGTTAAATTCAGATGCCCACAATTGAAGAAGGTGCACTATTTCTCAGATGGATGTGCTGGCCAATATAAGAACAGATACAACTTCACAAATCTCTGTTACCATGAAGAGGATTTTGGTCTGTCTTGTGAATGGCACTTCTTTGCTACATCCCATGGCAAAAATGCATGTGATGGGATTGGAGGAACAGTGAAAAGAGCTACTGCTCGTGCCAGTTTGCAGAGAACTACAGAGAGGCAAATTCTTACACCAGAACACATGTTTCAGTTTTGTGAAGAAAACTTGAGCAAGAAGATAAATTTTTTCTTTGTAACTACAGCTGATTTGAAAGATGCAGAAGAATGGTTGGAACATCGATTCAAGGATAGTAGGGCTATTCCTGGAACTCAGAAATATCAGATTTGTTCCCCTAAACAAGGAAGAACTGATGGTGTATCCCATTTCAAGTGGCATTGGAGAAAAGAAAAGAATAAGGAAAAGTCATTTTACTAATGAACCTGCAATGCTTGGTAACCTAAAATGTGTCAAACCAGGAGAGTATGTTGGCTGCATTTATGACATGCAAGTTTGGTATGGAATTGTGGAGGAATATTGTGAAGAGTTTGATGATTTCACTGTGAACTTTCTACATCCCTCTGGGTCATCAGGATCAAGTGCATATTATTATCCATCAAACAAGGATTCATGTGCAGTGCCAGGACATCATATATTAACTGTAATGAGTTGTCCTACCCTAAGAGGAGGCAGCAGAATTCAATACATTTTTCCACAAAAAGAAATTGATGAGAGCATCGAGCATGCAAAAATTGTATTAGGCTAGCACATGAATCCTCTAAGTAGGTCTTCCCCTTTCACTATTATAACTATTATTGCCAGTGTAGATTAGCAGTGAAATACAATTTTACATTTTTTGCCTTTGTTTTTATATCTATAAAAAAATGTAATTTTAATTTCTATAGGTCAAATTATGAGCTTAAGTGTGAAAAAATAGGTAGAATTGACGCACAACTTATGAATATGGTGTTCACTTATATGTTAGTTACATGAAAAATACTAACATAAACAAACTTTTTTTTGCTGATTCTAATAGCCAATGCCTATGCCTTCATTTTTTACATTTAAAAAAAAAATTCTCATTTGATACCCCAGAGGTCAAATCGTGACCTCAAATTTTGGTTACAGTGTAACTTTTTTATTTTTCAACCTAGAGTTCTAAAACTTGCATATTTGGATTCCTTGTCGTTTTCTGATTCTAAATATATATACTTTTATATAATTGTGACCATTATTACCCAAGTTATGGGTCGCCAAATGTTAGTGACCTCGCAAGTGACCTCAAATTTCCCGAGGTCATATCTCTTGAACCGTTGGTTGGATTGACCTTATAATTTCAGAAATGGATTCAGGGCCCACAAACTCCCTATAAACCAAATTTCAGCAAAATCTGAGAGATGAGGGTGTTAGGCACTGGTTGATCTGACAGAGAATGACCCACACCCGGTACCTCACGGCGAAAGACTACCCATTCCTAAGTCCCTACACTCATTCTCCCTGGAGTCAGAGGATGAGGAGAATGAAGGAACCTGCGAAACTTGAGCCTTCAACTTCACAAGACCCTGAATTTGTTTATAACTTGACATCATCTAAACCGCACATGATAACTCAGAATGAATTAAACAATCTTATCAGAGATTTAGAACTGCCAAAGAGTAAGGCAGAGCTGTTGGGCTCTAGATTGCAGCAGTGGAATCTACTTGCTGAAAATGTTAGTGTGTAAGTTTCGTGACTGTCAAAAAGATTTTGTCACATTCTTCATCATGGAAGGTGACCTTGTAGCTTGCAACGACATCGATGGTCTGATGGCAGCTCTCAACATTATTCACAATCCCGATGAGTGGAGACTGTTCATTGATTCATCGAAGTTGAGTCTAAAAGCTGTTTTGTTGCATGTTGGCTACGTATTGCCATCAATTCCAGTTGGTCATGCAGTCCACATGAAGGAAACATATGACAACATAAAGCAACTTTTGAACTGCATAAACTATGACAAACATCAGTGGCAGATTTGTGGTGACTTGAAAGTTGTTGCTATTGTGCTTGGACTGCAGCCGGGCTACACTAAGTATTGCTGTTTTCTGTGCGAATGGGATAGTCAGGCTAGGACTTCTCATTACATCAAGAAGGATTGGCCACTCTGACATTCATTGGAACCTGGAACAAAAAATGTTCAGTATCCTCCACTTGTAGAATTGAGCAAGATTTTGTTACCACCCTTACACATCAAACTGGTGTCATGAAAAATTTTGTTAAGGCTATGGATAAAATGGGGGTAGCTTTTAAGTACCTCAGTGGTAAATTCCCAAAGCTCGTTGAAGCAAAAATCAAGGAGGGTGTATTTGTTGGTCCACAAATCCGCGAGCTGCTTAGAGATGAGGAGTTTGACCATATCCTAGGTGGTGAGAAGACAGCTTGGAATGCTTTCTGGTTAGTAGCAACCAATTTTCTCGGAAATACCAAAGCTGACAATTACAGGGAGCTGGTGGAAAACCTGCTGCTGTCCTATCAAAAAATGGGCTGGAATATGTCTTTAAAGATACATTTCCTCCATTTTCACCTGGAATTTTTTCTGGCTAACTCGGAGCAGTCAGCGATGAACATGGTGAACGTTTCCACCAGGATATCTCAGTGATGGAGAAACGCTACCAGGGGAAATGGAGTCCATCATTGTTAGCAGACTACTGCTGGACAATAACAAGAGATGCTCCAGAAGTTGAATACAAGAGACAAGCAAAGAAGCGATGGGTTGAATCAATATAAGTGACTGCATTATACAGGTATGTTACTAATATATGGTATACATATACGCAAAATGTGTAACAAATTTTCTTGGAAACTGTAGCCAATCGACTGTTTTTATGGTCATATTCGTTTTCAGCACCCCAAAATCTATAATAGGAAACACATTTTATCTCCGAAGCGCAAACTTTTTCAAAATTTGTAGACCAGTGTTATATGCATTTAATGTGGGGATGATATGCTCAGCAGCATATGTTGTTACAGGTCGACGTTGCTCATACAAGCATTCTAGCATGTAATATGTCTAATTCCATCTAGTTTTAACATCTTGTATCAGTTTATGATTAGGTAACTGTAGAGACTCTTGACTGCTTTGAAGTTTGGTGCAAGCAATGGAAGTGACTGAAATGGGTGACTATTTTCCGACATTTGGTAATGATATCAGACACACTTCTCTGTGACAGCATGGCATCATGAACAACTAACTGCAGTGTGTGTATGAAACAACTGATACCAGTAGCTGCAGTCAGTTCTGGAAAAATGAAAAAAAAATTAATAATTACGATTATTATTTAATATTATTATTATATATAGTATAATAATAATAATATCAATGATATAATAATGAAAAATTTAAACTATGATCTTACCTGTTCCAATGACAATATTTGCTGCATTGTCTCTCACTATAAGTGAAGTTGCTGAGGTTGTAGTTCCCATTCTTCTAAGATATTTGTTAACATCTCAGAAATATTTATGCCAGTGACTGTCTGGAAAATGCCTAGTTGCTAATGTAAGAACTTTTTGCTTCATGTTATCTTGTGCAATGAAATGTGCCATTAGACTAATGAAAGCTTCATTATTTCCACTATTTGTCTAGATATCTGTGGTGAATGAGATGCTTGATGCATTTTCCAGTTTCTCTCTAATTTTTGTTGCAATATTTTCATACATTGTTGGCATCACTTTGTGGGAGAAATGAGTGTGGCATGGAAGAGGGTACCATGGTACAGTCTTTTTAATGAACCTCTTAAACCTCTCTCTTTTTACCATAGAGAATGGCTCTGCATCTAGTGCCATCATCTTGCCTGAAAATTTCAATGAATATATTTAAATATTTTGCGTGTTGCAATATTGAAGATATCTATCATAACTAAATGCGCTACCTATTATTTTACTTTCAGACGTATATGGATTTCACATATTTCTATAACTGCAATAATGCACTTATATGACTTTATAAACTAATTTAGAAGTTATTTCACTGGCAAATTAATAATAATAACTTATAATTGCCATAAACATGAACAAAATTTCATGTATGACAAATTCATTCATTACATTTATTCAGATATATATATAAAACAAATTGTGTCTTATATTTAAGTTAGGATAGATTAAAAATTAAAAAAAAAAATTAATTAAAAAATATTGTTGGTTTCTGCTCAAATTTACTGCTTTGACTAGAAAATTATTAAATTAATTTTAAAAAATGGTCCATAAAAGCATGACAAATTTAAAAAAATTAAACCAAGCATGCTCTGTTAATAAAATATACTTACATATAGCATTAGTGATTTCTATAGATCTAGGATCTTCTAATGACCAAGTTTTTGTTCATTCTATTGTTTCCATCAATGTAGGTTGACTCGAATTGCTGGTTAATGGCTCGACAGCTGCATCATCATATTCTTTTGATTCTTTTGCTTTTATAACTTGTTGTGCTTCAGCATATTTGCATGGATGTTTATTCTTCAAATGATTCCACAAAGGTTTAGTGAAATACGAATGAGGTGTTTTGCCTCGTACTATAAACCTCGACATTGATTTACTGTCACAATGTAGGCACTCTGCTTTGTGCACACTTTCCACACCACAAGTTTCAAAATGTTTCTAGACACTTGACATTATTATAACTAATGGTTGGCACAAGCTAGAAAGTATTAATATCAGCAATATCAATCAATATCTGTAACATAAAAGATCAGTTTAGAAAAAAAAACTCAAACATCAATTATGTAAATATATAAAAAACTTTCTATTATCTAAATATACAGTGCACCCTCGTTATACCGTCCAATTTAGGACTGTAATTTTAGGTGGTATAACGAGGGTGGTGGTATAACGGGGGCGTATAACAAAATTAGAATCTATTTTTTAACAGATGAAGTGTTAATCATAGCGTAATAAACCGTAATAATAATAAACCATAACCCATGCATGTCTAATTGTTATATAATAAAATTTAGATATTGATGGTGAAAATGAGTTTTGAATGAGTTATGGCGGTAAGCTGGGGACGGTATAATGAGGGTTTATAATTAATTAAATGGGATAAAAATGTTTCTCAGGAAAATTGGTGATAAGCAAGGGTGGCAGTATAACAGGGTGGTGGTATAATGAGGGTATACTATATATGAGAAGTAAACAGAACAAAATAAGAAAATAAACATGCAAAATGGTTAAAGAATGAAGCATAAACATGGAAAATTGGTTATGCCGCATATCCAATATCCGGTATTTTAAATTTACTAGATATCCGGCTATCTGGTAAAATCATTATCTGGCACATCCCTACTCCTTCCCCCTTTGGGCTTTGAAGAAGAGGGAAATTGTGGGCTATAAAGGCCAGAATCAATTGAAACAGCATGAAATACACAAGAAAAAATAATAACAAATAAATTAAAAGATGTCCAAAGTAAATATATTCCTCAGTGTAAGCTGTGAAATAAGAATCAGAAATAACAGAGAACCCTGGATAAATCTGTCTATTAAGAAAGGAACAAGAGAAAAGAGAGGCCTTCAGCAAATTTAAGAGAACTCAAAATGAAATGGACCTTGAAATCTATAAAAATAAAAGACAAGAAGCTTATAAGAGATAGTGAATGCAATTTAGAGAAGAACTTAGCCAAAAATTGTAAAGGAAATCCCCAAAAGTCCTATAGTCATTTCAACTTGAAAAATAAATCTAATAAAAAAATTGGACCCCTTCATGCTGATGACAAAATTATTGAAGATTTTGAAATTACTGAGTAGTGAGGAGCTAAATAGATATTTCTGCTCAGTTACAAGGAATTACAAGGAGTACCTCAAAAGGCCTTGCAGCCCATACCGAGGAGGTACAAATGGCAATGGGTGCCAGGGACAATTTTCTACACTCAAATAGTGTGCAAGATTTGGTCTAACCTTTTCTTGAACTGATCTACAGAGGAACTGTTCACAACTTCTGAAGGTAACCTGTTCCACGTGTCACAGATCTTATACGTAAAGTAATTCCCACACACACTAGTCCTAAACCACTTCAAATCCAACTTCCAACCATTGTTGCAAGTTGGGTTATCATTTAAACTGAACATGCTTCTAAAATTGACACCATTGAACCTGTGTAAGAACTTGTAAACCTCGATGAGTTGACCACGCAGCCTCCGAGTTTCCAATGAAAAAAAGTTCAGGGTGCGTAACCGTGATTGTAGCCCATATGCCTAACAGAGGGGATTAACTTTGTGGCCCTCGCCTGCATTTGCTCCAGCCTCTCTCAATATCTTTCCTGAGGGTGGGTGACCAGAACTGCACAGCATACTCCAGGTGCGGTGGAACCAGAGAATTGTACAGAGGGAGCACAATCTCCTTGTTCCAAAACTGAAATTGCCTCCTGATATAACCCAACAGCTTCTGGGCTTTCTTTTCCACTGCTACGCACTGTTTGGTAAACTTAAGGTTGCTGCTAATTAGCACACCCAAGTCCTTTTCCAAATCAGTCACCTTGATATTACTCCCCAACATCGAGTAGTCTGACTTGGGATTGGTGTAGCCAATGTGCATCACCTTGCATTTACCAAAGTTAAATGGCATTTGCCATTTTTTGGACCACTCCTATCCTACCTAAGTCCGCACGCAGTTGCTCAATTGCCTCTGGCGTTCCAACATTGGCCCCAAGCTTGGTGTCATCAGCGAATTTGGCGATCCGACTGACGATGCCACCATCTATATCATTTATGTAAATGATAAACAACAGTGGCCCCAAAACAGAACCCTGAGTAACCCCGCTAGTGACTGAAGCCCAACCTGAACTAGCCCCTTTAATTACAACCCTCTGCTGCCTATTCTTCAGCCAGTTTTCAATCCACCTACCTACTTCCCCACTGATACCCAGCGTGCGCACTTTCGCCATTAGCCAGCGGTGAGGTACCTTATCAAAGGCTTTCTGAAAGTCGAGATAAAGTATAACAATCGCCCTACTCTTATCGTACTCACTCAACATGATGTGGAAAAACTCGAGCAAGTTGGTGAGACATGACCTATGCCATCTAAACCCATGTTGGGAGTCCCCAAGCAGCTTGTAGGAATCCAAATGGTCAACGATTCTATCAGCTATTATCTTTTCTAATAATTTACCTACAACTGAAGTGAGACTAATAGGACGATAGTTCCCTGGACTTTCGTGATCCCATCTCTTAAAGATAGGGGTCACGTTGGCCTCCCTCCAGTCACCTGGCCCATCACCAACAATTTGTTGAAGACTGTAGCCAGGTGGGGAGCCACCTGGTCGCGCACTTCTCGCAAAACACTGGGGAGAAACTGGTCTGGCCCAGGAGCCTTAAACGCGCTCAGTTTGTCTATTCTATGAGCAAAGACTGTCGCGGTACATCTAACACTATCCAGGCCGGCACCTTCGTGCCTCACAGCTGGCTCGGGGATGATGCGGGTATCCTCCCTGGTGAACACTCCGGCAAAGTACTCATTAAGCACATTAGCGATGTCCGCATCGGAGGTCCGCAGAACGCCGCTTCCGTCCTTTAAAGGACCTATCATGCTTCTAATGGGCTTTCTACTATTAACATAACTGAAGAACTCCTTAGGGTTCCTCTTGCAGAGGCTTGCCACCCGTAGTTCTTCGTTACGTTTCGCTAGCCTAACCTTCGCCTTCACTTCCCTACACAGGCGGACATACGCTTCAGTGTTCTCGTGGGAACGATTGGCCTTCGCCCTCCTATACGCTACTTTCCTATTTCGGATAGCCGAAGCGATGCCACGATTGAACCACTTAGGCTGCGTTGAAGCAGGGGTGACCAGTTTTGAGGGTATGGCAGTAGACTGCAGCACCATAAACTCATCCTGGAATGCACTCCACACTCCCTCAACATCGCCGCCAACCTCTAACCCCATCTCTGCTATGCTATCCCTGAGGCTAACAAAGTTCGCCCGCCGGAGATCGAGCTTACTGCCTCTCGAGTTACTACGCTTCACCCGAGGGACGCACACACGGAACCTAATAAGACCGTGATCACTCCCGCCCAACGATTCGTCAACGGTGAGGCCAGTGACGAGGTTGTCTTCGGTCGTGAATACTAAGTCTAGAACGCTTTCGCCTCGTGTAGGCTCGTTGACCCACTGAGTGAGGAAGTTCTCATCAGCAAAGTCAACTAGCCTCCTCCCTTCAGCATCGGCAGTCCTGTTTTCCCACTTTATGCCGCGACAGTTGAAGTCTCCTAAAACTACACACACCCTATCCCCTAGCAGGCTACTGAGTTTGGTGTACAGGGCTGTATCATCCTCGAGGAGGAGATGCGGAGGTCTGTACACCAAGATTAACCTATAGTTCATCCCTCCCACGTTCAGATCGACGCCAAGCAGCTCCCGTTCCGACCGGAACTGGCAGTCAACCGGACTCAACGTGTGTCTGACGTATATTAGTACCCCACCCCCCTCCCCACGGGTGCGGTCTTTGCAAAACATTCTATACCCGGGAATTTCGAACTCCCCAACGTAGTCCCTACGATCAGTATGACTCCAGGACTCGGTGATAGCAACGATATCCTGGTATTCTGATGCTAAGAGCGCCCATAGCTCGCAAAACTTGTTCCTAATTGGCCTAGCATTAAAAAGCATTGCACGGAGGGAGCCTTCCCTATTCTGACCACCCCCTAGCACGACCCGTTTCCCGAACAGCCAGGGCTGTCGGGAGTTGAAGAGCCCCTCACTAATGAGGGGGCAACTTCCGCAGGAGACTGAGCCCCCTCCAACGTAGGAGGAGGGTCACCCACCTGTACTTCGACGCACCCTTCAGTCGAAGGTATGTCCGCCATGGGCTCATCCTCATCTCTCCCCGGTGGGGGCCCATCATCTCTCCCCGGACTCGACCTCACCATTCTGTATAGGTGCTGGTCGAGCAGCGCGCCTAGCACACCTTTACCCTTGTTATTGAGGTGGACACCATCCCTCTGGTAAAGGTCCCACCTACCCGAAAATGCATCGAAGGGGTCAATAAACTTCACGCCCAGCGGAACGCACAAGTCTTGTACCCTCTCGTTAATGCCAATGACCTTACTGAGCGCGTGGTCACTGGCATTCATTCGCGGTAAAATACCCATTAACATTCCCCTGTCTGTCTTCAGTTTTAGATCATCCGCAAGAGAGATGATCTCGGTGATGATCCCTTCAGTAAGACCTACCCCACCGCCTTTGAGGAACAGGTCATTGCCACCAGCGTGGACAACGATCGCAGTCCTCCGACTAGCCATGCGCACCTTCTCTACCTCCTTCCTTAAGTGCGCCGTTCCCCGCCCAGGTAAGCACCTTACCTTCCTCCCATCCCGGTTTGCTGAAGCAAAGTACTTCTCCTGGCCCCTGATCTGCGAGTCCCCAATCAAAATGGTGTCTTCCTCCTTCGAGCACAGGAGACTAAAGCGGTTAGAGGTCTTGACAGGGGCAACTGGGGTCTCAGGCTTCGGCTTCGCAGCCTTCTTGCCCGAGACCTTTCGTAACCTGTCGCCACCCATACACGCAGTTACACCACCCGACCCACCCCGACAGGTAGCTACATCCTTCGGTTTCTTTGGGCCATTAGCAGGCCCCTTCCCACCCTTTTTCTTCATTGGCCCCTGCCCACCCTTCTCTATCGATCCCTTCCCACCCTTCTCTATCAGCCCCTTCTTTGAGCCCTTCCTTTGTTCTAGATAATTAATCTTAGTTTGAATCTGCTGGTGTGTTTTTAATTTGATCTTGTCCGCTGGGTTGGATTTCCAGTGCTACGACCCTAGCTTCAAGCTTTTTTACTAATTCCTTTAGCTCTTTAACTTCCTTTTCATGGTTGTCTCTAAGTTTACAAAACAAACATACACTAAGGGATGTGATATCGCTGATACTACCCTCTGGGAAGTCTACACACCAATGATTAACTTTACATTTAAAGCATTCTGCTTTCAATTTAGCTGGCCCTGCCATATTTTCTCTTTTTTTTTTGTTTTTTTCTGAATACTCTGAATAAGATAAAGCGTTCTAGCAATGAAAACTATCCAAAAACGTTATGACCAGTATATAAAGGGGGGGGGGGGGTGAATTCATTCCGCGTGTAGACGCATCTGCCTTTTTGCAAGTGACGTTCATTCCTTCCAGAAGACTACACCTCTCCTGCTGCCGCACCGACCAAATGTCTCCCCAGGGCCGGACCGTCTCAAACGTGTCGCAGCTACCAACTGACAAACACTCGCGACGCAAGCGTCACAGATTTTCTGCCAGGAGTGACAGCGAGATGCAGCCCCTTACTAAGTCTTACTAGTCACTCACAAGCGGCCAGACTCTTAGAATCCAGTGTTCAAGGGATATCCCACCAGACCCAGAGGCTACGCCCGAGACTTTACGCTGGCCTGGCAGCCAGCTGGGCAGTAAAGCCCTCTCACCTCAGAGCAGTATAGCCAAGCACCATCAATTGGTTACCAAAGAACGGTCACAGGGGGCTGGTCAAGCCATTACGCGTTAGGAATGGGCTTAACGGGGCACTAGCCACACTCCATTCATTGCGCCCCTACGCCTGGGACCCCTCCATCCCAGTCTCTCACAACCTATGAGCGTTAAATGGTGTTATTTATAGAGGTTCCAAAGCCTCTCTTCCCACGCATGAGGTAGCAGTAGGGTCCTAATAGTAAAAGAAGAGAAAAAGACTTAATACTAAAAGAAAAGGTTTTTTTTTTTTTTTTTTTTTTTTCAGTGAGAGGAGAACAACCTTAACGTAATCTAAAAGGACAGAGTAGGGATGGGATGGGGTCCTAGTAACCCACGGGACGGGATTGTGCAAAATACTTTACCCGCCCTCCCGAAAGAGAGAGAGAACCTAAAGGAGCTGGCAGCCAGTTCCTCTAGAATCCCACGACTCGGGACCGGAGGGCTGTCACAACCCAAGTATAAAGTTTACTACATCCAGAAGAAATGTGCATAATCTTTATACCCCCTGCGGAGAGAGAGAGAGAGAGAAACCTCAAAAGGCCTTGCAGCCTATACCGAGGAGGTACCAATGGCAACGGGTACCAGGGAAAATTTTGTCTTTCAACTATCCTAGCAGTAGTAGAAAACTGGATAGAAAAGTAGAAGGCTCTCTCCCCACCCTCCGCTCCCTCCCTGCCTGAGGCAGGTACGGAAAAAGGTTGAAGAAAATACCTTGACCCTGGAAAAGTAGCCAAGGAAATTTTACAGGAAAGTGGAGAATATATAAATAGCTCTATATTTAGCTTGCTCACAGAGACACCGTGCAAGCGAACTCCTGCACTTTGTCTAGCCTATTTTTAAACACATTTACACTTTGACTGGAAACAACCTCTGAGGGAAGTTGGTTCCAGATATTAACTATTTTATAGGAAAAGAAATTTCACCAGACTGAGGTCCTAAATATCTTTACACACTCAAATAGTGTGCAAGATTTCGTCTAACCTTTTCTTGAACTGATCCACAGAGGAACTGTTCACAACTTCCGAAGGTAACCTGTTCCATGTTCACAGATCTTATACGTAACGTAATTCCCACACCACACTAGTCCTAAACCGTTTCAAATCCAACTTCCAACCATTGTTGCGAGTTGGGTTATCATTTAAACTAACATACTTCTAAAAATCGACATCGTTGAACCCTCATAAGAGCTTGAAAACCTCGATCAGTTGACGCGCAGCCTCCGAGTTTCAAGCGAAAACAAGTTCAGGGCGCGTACCCGTCGATTGTAGCCCTATGCCTAACGGAAGGGATTAACTTTGTGGCCCTCGCCTGCACTCGCTCCAGCCTCTCAATATCTTTCCTGAGGGTGGGTGACCAGAACTGCACAGCATACTCCAGGTACGGCCGAACAAGGGAATTGTACAGTGAGAGCACAATCTCCTTGTTCCGAAACTGAAATTGCCTCCTGATATAACCCAATAGTTTTGGGCTTTCTTTTCCCCTCTACACACTGTTTTAGTAAACTTAAGTCGCTGTAATTAGCACACCCAAGTCCTTTTCTAAATCAGTCACCTCGATATTACTGCCCAACATCGAGTAGTCCCGACTTGGGATTGGCGTAGCCAATGTGCATCACTTTGCATTTACCGTTAAACGGCATTTGCCATTTTTTGGACCACTCTCCGAGAGTGAGAGAGAGAGGAGTGGAGAGAGTGTGAGAGAGAGAGAGAGTGTGAGAGAGAGAGTGTTACAAGGAGTTACAAGGAAAGAATTACCTCAAAAGGCCTTGCGGCCCATACGAGGAGGTACCAAATGGCAACGGGTGCCAGGGAATTTTGTCTTTTCAAACTATGCTAGCAGTAGTAGAAAACTGGATAGAAAAGTAAAGGCTCTCTCCCCACCCTCCGCTCCCTCCCTGCCAGAGGCAGGTTACGAAAAAAGGTTGAAGAAAATACCTTGACCCTGGAAAAGTAGCCAAGGAAATTTTACAGGAAAGTGGAGAATATATAAAAATAGCCTCTATATTTAGCTTGCTCACAGAGACACCGAGCAAGCGAACTCCTGCAGAGTTTTCTGAGGTTTTAATCTTAAACTATGAGTGTGTTTCTGTACTTTGTCTAGCCTATTTTTAAACAGATTTACACTTTGACTGGAAACATCCTCTGAGGGAAGTTGGTTCCAGATATCAACTATTTTACAGGAAAAGAAATTCCGCAGACTGAGGTCCTAAATGTCTTTACACACTCAAATAGTGTGCAAGATTTTGTGTCTAACCTTTTCTTGAACTGATCCACAGAGGAACTGTTCACAACTTCCGAAGGTAACCTGTTCCATGTGTCACAGATCTTATACGTAACGTAATTCCCACACACACTAGTCCTAAACCGTGTTCCAAATCCACTTCCAACATTGTTGCGAGTTGGGTTTATCATTTAAACTAACATACTTCTAAAATCGACATCGTGAACCCTCGTAAGACTTGAAAACCTCGATCAGTTGACCGCGCAGCCTCCGAGTTTCAAGCGAAAACAAGTTTCAGGGCGCGTAACCGTCGATTGTAGCCCATATGCCTAACGGAAGGGATCAACTTTGTGGCCCTCGCCTGCACTCGCTCCAGCCTCTCAATATCTTTCCTGAGGGTGGGCGACCAGAACTGCACAGCATACTCCAGGTACGGCCGAACAAGGGAATTGTACAGTGAGAGCACAATCTCCTTGTTCCGAAACTGAAATTGCCTCCTGATATAACCCAATAGTTTTCTGGCTTTCTTTCCATCTCTACACACTGTTTCGTAAACTTAAGGTCGCTGCTAATTAGCACACCCAAGTCCTTTTCTAAATCAGTCACCTCGATATTACTGCCCAACATCGAGTAGTCCGACTTGGATTGGCGTAGCCAATGTGCATCACTTTGCATTTAACCCAAGTTAAACGGCATTTGCCATTTTTCGGACCACTCTCCTATCCTACCTAGGTCCGCACGCAGTTCCTCGATCGCTTCGGGCGTCCCAACATTGGCCCCAAGCTTGGTGTCATCAGCGAATTTGGCGATCCGACTGACGATGCCACCGTCGATATCATTTATGTAAATGGTAAACAACAGTGGCCCAAAACGGAACCCTGAGGAACCCCACTAGTGACCGAGGCCCAACCCGAACTAGAGCCCTTTAAATTACCACCCTCTGCCGCCTATTCCTTAGCCATTTTTCAATCCACCTACCTATTTTCCCCACCGATACCCAGCGCGCGCACTTTCGCCATTAGCCGGCGGTGAGGTACCTATCAAGGCTTTCTGAAAGTCGAGATAAGTATATCAATCGCCCTACTCTTATCGTACTCACTCAACATTACGTGGAAAAACTCGAGCAAGTTGGTGAGACACGACCTATGCCGTCTAAACCCATGTTGGGAGTCCCAAGCATCTTGTAGGATCCAATGGTCAACGATTCTATCAGCTATTATCCTTTCTAATAATTTACCTACAACTGAATGAGACTAATAGGACGATAGTTCCCTGGACTTTCGTGATCCCCTTTCTTAAGATAGGGGTCACGTTGGCCTCTCTCCAGTCACCAGGACCTGGCCCATCTCCAACGATTTGTTGAAGACTGTAGCCAGGTGTGGGAGCCACCTGGTCGCGCACTTCTCGCAAACACTGGGAGAAACTGGTCTGGCCCAGGAGCCTTAAACGCGCTCAGTTTGTCTATTCTATGAGCAACGACTGTCGCGGTACATCTAACACTATCCAGGTCAGCACTTCGTGCCTCACAGCTGGCTCGGGATGACGCGGGTATCCTCCCTGGTGAACACTCCCGCAAAGTACTCATTAAGCACCTTAGCGATGTCCGCGTCGGAGTCCGCAGAACGCCGCTTCCGTCCTTTAAAGGACCTATCATGCTTCTAATAGGCTTTCTACTATTAACATAACTGAAGAACTCCTTAGGGTTCCTCTTGCAGAGGCTTGCCACCCGTAGTTCTTCGTTACGTTTCGCTAGCCTAACCTTCGCCTTCACTTCCCTACACAGGCGGACATACGCTTCAGTGTTCTCGTGGGAACGATTGGCCTTCGCCCTCCTATACACTACTTTCCTATTTCGGATAGCCGAAGCGATGCCACGATTGAACCACTTAGGCTGCGTTGAAGCAGGGGTGACCAGTTTTGAGGGTATGGCAGCAGACTGCAGCACCATAAACTCATCCCGGAATGCACTCCACACTCCCTCAACATCGCCGCCAACCTCTAACCCCATCTCTGCTACGCTATCCCTGAGGCTAACAAAGTTCGCCCGCCGGAGATCGAGCTTACTGCCTCTCGAGTTACTACGCTTCACCCGAGGGACGCACACACGGAACCTAATAATACCGTGATCACTCCCGCCCAACGATTCGTCAACGGTGAGGCCAGTGACGAGGTTGTCTTCGGTCGTGAATACTAAGTCTAGAACGCTTTCGCCTCGTGTAGGCTCGTTGACCCACTGAGTGAGGAAGTTCTCATCAGCAAAGTCAACTAGCCTCCTCCCTTCAGCATCGGCAGTCCTGTTTTCCCACTTTATGCCGCGACAGTTGAAGTCTCCTAAAACTACACACACCCTATCCCCTAGCAGGCTACTGAGTTCGGTGTACAGGGCTGTATCCTCCTCGAGGAGGAGATGCGGAGGTCTGTACACCAAGATTAACCTATAGTTCGTCCCTCCCACGTTCAGATCGACGCCAAGCAGCTCCCGTTCCGACCGGAACTGGCAGTCAACCGGACTCAACGTGTCTCTGACGTATATTAGTACCCCACCCCCCTCCCCACGGGTGCGGTCTTTGCGAAACATTCTATACCCGGGAATTTCGAACTCCCCAACGTAGTCCCTACGATCAGTATGAATCCAGGACTCGGTGATAGCAACGATATCCTGGTATTCTGATGCTAAGAGCGCCCGTAGCTCGCGAAACTTGTTCCTAATTGACCTAGCATTAAAAAGCATTGCACGGAGGGAGCCTTCCCTATTCTGACCGCCCCCTAGCACGACCCGTTTCCCGAACAGCCAGGCTGTCGGGAGTTGAAGAGCCCCTCACTAACGAGGGGGCAACTTCCACAGGAGACTGAGCCCCCTCCAACGTAGGAGGAGGGTCACCCACTGTACTTCGCCGCACCCTTCAGTCGATGAAGGTACGTCCGCCACCGGCTCATCCTCATCTCTCCCCGGTGGGGGCCCATCATCTCTCCCAGGACTCGACCTCACCATTCTGTATAGGTGCCGGTCGAGCAGCGCGCCTAGCACACCTTTACCCTTGTCATTGAGGTGGACACCATCCCTCTGGTAAAGGTCCCACCTACCCGAAAATGCATCGAAGGGGTCAATAAACTTCACGCCCAGCGGAACGCACAAGTCTTGTACCCTCTCGTTGATGCCAATGACCTTACTGAGCGAGTGGTCACTGACATTCATTCGCGGTAAAATACCCATTAACATTCCCCTGTCTGTCTTCAGTTTTAGATCATCCGCAAGAGACATGATCTCGGTGATGATCCCTTCTGTAAGACCTACCCCACCGCCTTTGAGGAACAGGTCATTGCCACCAGCGTGGACAACGATCGCAGTCCTCCGACTATCCACGCGCACCTTCTCTACCTCCTTCCTTAAGTGCGCCGTTCCCCGCCCAGGTAAGCACCTTACCTTCCTCCCATCCCGGTTTGCAGAAGCAAAGTACTTCTCCTGGCCCCTGATCTGCGAGTCCCCAATCAAAACGGTGTCTTCCTCCTTCGAGCACAGGAGACTAAAGCGGTTAGAGGTCTTGACAGGGGCAACTGGGGTCTCAGGCTTCGGCTTCGCAGCCTTCTTGCCCGAGACCTTTCGAAACCCGTCGCCACCCATACACGCAGTTACACCACCCGACCCACCCCGACAGGTAGCTACATCCTTCGGTTTCTTTGGGCCATCAGCAGGCCCCTTCCCACCCTTCTCTATCGATCCCTTCCCACCCTTCTCTATCAGCCCCTTCTTTGAGCCCTCCCTTTGTTCTTGATACTTAATCTTACAGTTTGAATCTGCTGGTGTGTTTTTAATTTGATCTTGTCCACTGGGTTGGATTTCCAGTGCTACGACCCTAGCTTCAAGCTTTTTTACTAATTCCTTTAGCTCTTTAACTTCCTTTTCGTGGTTGTCTCTAAGTTTACAAAACAAACATACACTAAGGGATGTGATATCGCTGATATTACCCTCTGGGAAGTCTACGCACCAATGATTAACTTTACATTTAAAGCATTCTGCTTTCAATTTAGCTGGCCCTGCCATATTTTCTCTTTTTTTTTTTTTCTGAATACTCTGAATAAGATAAAGCGTTCTAGCAATGAAAACTATCCAAAAACGTTATGACCAGTATATAAAAAAGGGGGGGGGGGTGAATTAATCCCGCGCGTAGCCGCACCCGCCTTTTCGCAAGTGACGTTCATTCCTTCCAGAAGACTACACCTCTCCTGCTGCCGCACCGACCAAAGGTCTCCCCAGGGCCGGACCGTCCCAAACGTGTCGCAGCTACCAACTGACAAACACTCGCGACGCAAGCGTCACGGATTTTCCGCCAGGAGCGACAGCGAGATGCAGCCCCTTACTAAGTCTTACTAGTCACTCACAAGTGGCCAGACTCTTAGAATCCAGTGTTCAAGGGATATCCCACCAGACCCAGAGGCTACGCCCGAGACTTTACGCTGGCCTGGCAGCCAGCTGGGCAGTAAAGCCCTCTCACCTCAGAGCAGTACAGCCAAGCACCATCAATTGGTCACCAAAGAACGGTCGCAGGGGGCTGGTCAAGCCATTACGCGTTAGGAATGGGCTTAACGGGGCACTAGCCACACTCCATTCATCGCGCCCCTACGCCTGGGACCCCTCCATCCCAGTCTCTCACAACCTACGAGCGTTAAATGGTGTTATTTATAGAGGTTCCAAGAGAGAGTGTGAGAGAGAGAGAGAGAGAGAGTGTGAGAGAGAGAGAGTTACAAGGAGTTACAAGGAAAAGAAGTACCTCAAAAGGCCTTGCGGCCCATACCAAGGAGGTACCAATGGCAACGGGTGCCAGGGAAAATTTTGTCTTTCAAACTATGCTAGCAGTAGTAGAAAACTGGATAGAAAAGTAGAAGGCTCTCTCCCCACCCTCCGCTCCCTCCCTGCCAGAGGCAGGTACGGAAAAAGGTTGAAGAAAATACCTTGACCCTGGAAAAGTAGCCAAGGAAATTTTACAGGAAAGTGGAGAATATATAAATAGCTCTATATTTAGCTTGCTCACAGAGACACCGAGCAAGCGAACTCCTGCAGAGTTTTCTGAGGTTTTAATCTTAAACTATGAGTGTGTTCTGTACTTTGTCTAGCCTATTTTTAAACAGATTTACACTTTGACTGGAAACATCCTCTGAGGGAAGTTGGTTCCAGATATCAACTATTTTACAGGAAAAGAAATTTCCGCAGACTGAGGTCCTAAATGTCTTTACACACTCAAATAGTGTGCAAGATTTCGTCTAACCTTTTCTTGAACTGATCCACAGAGGAACTGTTCACAACTTCCGAAGGTAACCTGTTCCATGTGTCACAGATCTTATACGTAACGTAATTCCCACACACACTAGTCCTAAACCGTTTCAAATCCAACTTCCAACCATTGTTGCGAGTTGGGTTATCATTTAAACTAAACATACTTCTAAAATCGACATCGTTGAACCCTCGTAAGAGCTTGAAAACCTCGATCAGTTGACCGCGCAGCCTCCGAGTTTCAAGCGAAAACAAGTTCAGGCGCGTAACCGTCGATTGTAGCCCATATGCCTAACGGAAGGGATCAACTTTGTGGCCCTCGCCTGCACTCGCTCCAGCCTCTCAATATCTTTCCTGAGGGTGGGCGACCAGAACTGCACAGCATACTCCAGGTACGGCCGAACAAGGGAATTGTACAGTGAGAGCACAATCTCCTTGTTCCGAAACTGAAATTGCCTCCTGATATAACCCAATAGTGAGAGAGAGTGTGAGAGAGAGAGAGTGTGAGAGAGAGAGAGTGTGAGAGAGAGAGAGTGTGAGAGAGAGAGAGAGTGTGAGAGAGAGAGAGAGTGTGAGAGAGAGAGAGTGTGAGAGAGAGTGAGTGTGAGAGAGAGTGAGTGTGAGAGAGAGTGAGTGTGAGAGAGAGTGAGTGTGAGAGAGAGTGAGTGTGAGAGAGAGTGAGTGTGAGAGAGAGTGAGTGTGAGAGAGAGTGAGTGTGAGAGAGAGTGAGTGTGAGAGAGAGTGAGTGTGAGAGAGAGTGAGTGTGAGAGAGAGTGAGTGTGAGAGAGAGTGAGTGTGAGAGAGAGTGAGTGTGAGAGAGAGTGAGTGTGAGAGAGAGTGAGTGTGAGAGAGAGTGAGTGTGAGAGAGAGTGAGTGTGAGAGAGAGTGAGTGTGAGAGAGAGTGAGTGTGAGAGAGAGTGAGTGTGAGAGAGAGTGAGTGTGAGAGAGAGTGAGTGTGAGAGAGAGTGAGTGTGAGAGAGAGTGAGTGTGAGAGAGAGTGAGTGTGAGAGAGAGAGTGAGTGTGAGAGAGAGAGTGAGAGAGAGTGTGAGAGAGAGAGAGAGTGTGAGAGAGAGAGAGAGTGTGAGAGAGAGAGAGAGTGTGAGAGAGAGAGAGAGTGTGAGAGAGAGAGAGAGTGTGAGAGAGAGAGAGAGTGTGAGAGAGAGAGAGAGTGTGAGAGAGAGAGAGAGTGTGAGAGAGAGAGAGAGTGAGAGAGAGAGAGAGTGTGAGAGAGAGAGAGAGTGTGAGAGAGAGAGAGAGTGTGAGAGAGAGAGAGAGTGTGAGAGAGAGAGAGAGTGTGAGAGAGAGAGAGTGTGAGAGAGAGAGAGAGTGTGAGAGAGAGAGAGAGTGTGAGAGAGAGAGAGTGTGAGAGAGAGAGAGAGTGTGAGAGAGAGAGAGAGTGTGAGAGAGAGAGAGTGTGAGAGAGAGAGAGTGTGAGAGAGAGAGAGTGTGAGAGAGAGAGAGTGTGTGAGAGAGAGAGAGAGTGTGAGAGAGAGAGAGTGTGAGAGAGAGAGAGTGTGAGAGAGAGAGAGAGTGTGAGAGAGAGAGAGAGTGTGAGAGAGAGAGAGAGAGTGTGAGAGAGAGAGAGAGAGTGTGAGAGAGAGAGAGAGAGTGTGTGAGAGAGAGAGAGAGAGAGTGTGAGAGAGAGAGAGAGAGTGTGAGAGAGAGAGAGAGTGTGAGAGAGAGAGAGAGTGTGAGAGAGAGAGAGAGTGTGAGAGAGAGAGAGAGTGTGAGAGTTACAAGGAGTTACAAGGAAAAGAAGTACCTCAAAAGGCCTTGCGGCCCATACCGAGGAGGTACCAATGGCAACGGGTGCCACGGAAAATTTTCTACACACTCAAAGAGTGTGCAAAATTTGGTCTAACCTTTTCTTGAACTGATCCACAGAGGAACTGTTCACAACTTCCGAAGGTAACCTGTTCCATGTGTCACAGATCTTATACGTAACGTAATTCCCACACACACTAGTCCTAAACCGTTTCAAATCCAACTTCCAACCATTGTTGCGAGTTGGGTTATCATTTAAACTAAACATACTTCTAAAATCGACATCGTTGAACCCTCGTAAGAGCTTGAAAACCTCGATCAGTTGACCGCGCAGCCTCCGAGTTTCAAGCGAAAACAAGTTCAGGGCGCGTAACCGTCGATTGTAGCCCATATGCCTAACGGAAGGGATCAACTTTGTGGCCCTCGCCTGCACTCGCTCCAGCCTCTCAATATCTTTCCTGAGGGTGGGCGACCAGAACTGCACAGCATACTCCAGGTACGGCCGAACAAGGGAATTGTACAGTGAGAGCACAATCTCCTTGTTCCGAAACTGAAATTGCCTCCTGATATAACCCAATAGTTTCTGGTTCTTTTCCATCTCTACACACTGTTTCGTAAACTTAAGGTCGCTGCTAATTAGCACACCCAAGTCCTTTTCTAAATCAGTCACCTCGATATTACTGCCCAACATCGAGTAGTCCGACTTGGGATTGGCGTAGCCAATGTGCATCACTTTGCATTTACCCAAGTTAAACGGCATTTGCCATTTTTCGGACCACTCTCCTATCCTACCTAGGTCCGCACGCAGTTCCTCGATCGCTTCGGGCGTCCCAACATTGGCCCCAAGCTTGGTGTCATCAGCGAATTTGGCGATCCGACTGACGATGCCACCGTCGATATCATTTATGTAAATGGTAAACAACAGTGGCCCCAAAACGGAACCCTGAGGAACCCCACTAGTGACCGAGGCCCAACCCGAACTAGCCCCTTTAATTACCACCCTCTGCCGCCTATTCCTTAGCCAGTTTTCAATCCACCTACCTATTTCCCCACGATACCCAGCGCGCGCACTTTCGCCATTAGCCGGCGGTGAGGTACCTTATCAAAGGCTTTCTGAAAGTCGAGATAAAGTATATCAATCGCCCTACTCTTATCGTACTCACTCAACATGACGTGGAAAAACTCGAGCAAGTTGGTGAGACACGACCTATGCCGTCTAAACCCATGTTGGGAGTCCCCAAGCAGCTTGTAGGAATCCAAATGGTCAACGATTCTATCAGCTATTATCCTTTCTAATAATTTACCTACAACTGAAGTGAGACTAATAGGACGATAGTTCCCTGGACTTTCGTGATCCCCTTTCTTAAAGATAGGGGTCACGTTGGCCTCTCTCCAGTCACCAGGCACCTGGCCCATCTCCAACGATTTGTTGAAGACTGTAGCCAGGTGGGGAGCCACCTGGTCGCGCACTTCTCGCAAAACACTGGGGAGAAACTGTCTGGCCCAGGAGCCTTAAACGCGCTCAGTTTGTCTATTCTATGAGCAACGACTGTCGCGGTACATCTAACACTATCCAGGTCAGCACCTTCGTGCCTCACAGCTGGCTCGGGGATGACGCGGGTATCCTCCCTGGTGAACACTCCCGCAAAGTACTCTTAAGCACATTAGCGATGTCCGCGTCGGAGGTCCGCAGAACGCCGCTTCCGTCCTTTAAAGGACCTATCATGCTTCTAATAGGCTTTCTACTATTAACATAACTGAAGAACTCCTTAGGGTTCCTCTTGCAGAGGCTTGCCACCCGTAGTTCTTCGTTACGTTTCGCTAGCCTAACCTTCGCCTTCACTTCCCTACACAGGCGGACATACGCTTCAGTGTTCTCGTGGGAACGATTGGCCTTCGCCCTCCTATACACTACTTTCCTATTTCGGATAGCCGAAGCGATGTCACGATTGAACCACTTAGGCTGCGTTGAAGCAGGGGTGACCGGTTTTGAGGGTATGGCAGCAGACTGCAGCACCATAAACTCGTCCCGGAATGCACTCCACACTCCTTCAACATCGCCGCCGACCTCTAACCCCATATCTCCTACGCTATCCCTGAGGCTAACAAAGTTCGCCCGCCGGAGATCGAGCTTACTGCCTCTCGAGTTACTACGCTTCACCCGAGGGACGCACACACGGAACCTAATAAGACTGTGATCACTCCCGCCCAACGATTCGTCAACGGTGAGGCCAGTGACGAGGTTGTCTTCGGTCGTGAACACTAAGTCCAAAACGCTTTCGCCTCGTGTAGGCTCGTTGACCCACTGAGTGAGGAAGTTCTCATCAGCAAAGTCAACTAGCCTCCTCCCTTCAGCATCGGCAGTCCTGTTTTCCCACTTTATGCCGCGACAGTTGAAGTCTCCTGAGAGAGAGTGAGTGTGAGAGAGAGAGAGAGTGAGTGTGAGAGAGAGAGTGAGTGAGTGTGAGAGAGAGAGTGAGTGAGTGTGAGAGAGAGAGTGAGTGAGTGTGAGAGAGAGAGTGAGTGAGTGTGAGAGAGAGAGTGAGTGAGTGTGAGAGAGAGAGTGAGTGAGTGTGAGAGAGAGAGTGAGTGAGTGTGAGAGAGAGAGTGAGTGAGTGTGAGAGAGAGAGTGAGTGAGTGTGAGAGAGAGAGAGAGAGTGAGTGTGAGAGAGAGAGAGAGTGAGTGTGAGAGAGAGAGAGAGTGAGTGTGAGAGAGAGAGAGAGTGAGTGTGAGAGAGAGAGAGAGTGAGTGTGAGAGAGAGAGAGAGTGAGTGTGAGAGAGAGAGAGAGTGAGTGTGAGAGAGAGAGAGAGTGAGTGTGAGAGAGAGAGAGAGTGAGTGTGAGAGAGAGAGAGAGTGAGTGTGAGAGAGAGAGAGAGTGAGTGTGAGAGAGAGAGAGAGTGAGTGTGAGAGAGAGAGAGAGTGAGTGTGAGAGAGAGAGAGAGTGAGTGTGAGAGAGAGAGAGAGTGAGTGTGAGAGAGAGAGAGAGTGAGTGTGAGAGAGAGAGAGAGTGAGTGTGAGAGAGAGAGAGAGTGAGTGTGAGAGAGAGAGAGAGTGAGTGTGAGAGAGAGAGAGAGTGAGTGTGAGAGAGAGAGAGAGTGAGAGAGAGAGAGAGAGTGAGTGTGAGAGAGAGAGAGAGAGAGTGAGTGGAGAGAGAGAGAGAGAGAGAGTGTGAGAGAGAGAGAGAGAGAGAGTGTGAGAGAGAGAGAGAGAGAGAGTGTAGAGAGAGAGAGGAGAGAGAGAGAGAGAGAGAGAGAGTGTGAGAGAGAGAGAGAGAGAGAGAGTGTGAGAGAGAGAGAGAGAGAGAGTGTGAGAGAGAGAGAGAGAGAGTGTGAGAGAGAGAGAGAGAGAGAGTGTGAGAGAGAGAGAGAGAGAGAGAGAGAGAGTGTGAGAGAGAGAGAGAGAGAGAGTGTGAGAGAGAGAGAGAGAGAGAGAGAGAGAGTGTGAGAGAGAGAGAGTGTGAGAGAGAGAGAGAGAGAGTGTGAGAGATTATTTGCAAATTACTTGAAAGTGTCAACAGACAAAATTACAATATTCTTAGAAGCAGCAGGATTAATTAGTAATAGCCAAATTGGCAGGTCATGTTTTACAAACTTAATTGAGTTTTATGATAACAAGTTGAAGCATCTGGATAATAAAGAATGTGTAGATATTGTGTACTTAGATTTTGCCAAAGCTTTTCATATAGTCCCTCATAAGTGGTTGCTTGTTGAAATTAGAGCTCGTGGAATAAAAGGGATAGTAGCAAATTAGATTGAAGAATGGCTTGGAGAAAGAGAATAGTGTGTCCAGTTAAATGGAACTACGTTTACATGGAGCCCCTGTTCTGAGTGGAGTCCCACAGGGGGTCAGTACTTGGACATCTACTTTTTATTATTTATATTAATGACTTGGAAAAGGGTCTATAGTAGTAAAACTTCAACATTTGCAGATGATACAAAACTGGGACAAAATGTAAGATCTTTAACAGGTGCCATGAAAATGCAAAAGGACATTGATAGAGTAGTTGCTTGGGCAGATAGATGGGAGATGAAATTTAATGTTGAAAAGTGTAAAGTTACACATGTCATGACAATCCAGAATTTGAGTATAATATGGCTGAAAGCTGGATAAATAAGAAAAAAAGGAGATATGTTTGGGTGTCATTGTGAATCATGATCTTAAACCTACAAATCATTGTATTGAAATTAGAAATAAGGCTAATGCTAGATTGAACCTAATGAAAAAACATAGAATATAAATCACTAGAAATTATAAGTAGGCTCCTCACTTCATACGTGAGGCCTCTTCTTGAGTATTGCATTCAGTTCAGTAGTCCTTATTTAGAGCAAGACAAAGACAGACTAGAGAAAGTACAAAAGAGAGCCACAAGGATGATACCATGCCTTAGACACTTTAATTACAGAGAGAGATTGGAGCACCTAAACATGTTTTTCGTAAAGTGAAGGTTATGAGGTGATATGATAGAAGTATATAAAATAGAGTTAAATAATATAGACTTCCAATCTCTTTTTACAAAGGAACACAATGATAGGACAAGAGGCCATAGCCTTAAGCTTTTTCAGCAAAGATGTAAATCACAGTTAGTACAATATAGTTTTTCAAATAGAGTAGTAAAATTCTGGAATAGCTTAGATGAAGTTGAGTTCCTATACTTTGGAGACTTTTAAGAATAAACTAGATAAATTAGTGACTGAAAGAGGTATCTGGTAATGACATTTTGCTGGAACTGGTAATGTTGCATGGAGAAGAGATTTGTAAACCCCTCCCATGTATGCATATATAGTTTATTTTTTATTTGGGTAAATCTCATCATCCACACAGTGATGGGATATGAGAGGCAGCATCTTGGGTTAGGGGATACTCTCTTTATACCCCCTATTTAAAGAGATTTCTCTGCTGAGTGGTGCTCCCCATAGCACTGTGGTGTATGAAAGAATCAGTATGGCCACTTGCCTCATAGACACCTTTAAATGGGTGTACATGCAAATACTCTATACCAATGGTGGCCAAACCCTGGCTCGCGAGCAGCATGCGGCTCTCAAGGTTATTAACTGTGGCTCATGAGACAATTTTGGTTTTTATTGTATTTATCATAAAAGACAAAATTCATAATACAAATATAATTTTTTTTTTTTACATAAAAAAAAAAATGAAAAAAAAACCAAGGAAACATTGAATTGACATTAAAATGCATCATGTGTACGACAATTTCTTTTGCGTGACATGCACTAAGCGGGATAATTACGTAATTAATACCAATTGCCACTCACCAGTGTCCAGTACCCCTTGAGCTACCCTGCGGGCTGTGTGTAGTAACGAGTGAGTGTGTGTTAAAATTGGTTTCTTAGATCAAATAGTGGCTATTTTTCTCAGCTATACAAGTGAAAGTTATACAACCCCTTAGTTGATTAAAATGGCTGAGCAGACAAAGTGTCAGACCCAGGAAGACTCCTGACATCAACCCAGATGCCACCGAACTCTCGGAGCTTATTGACTGGAACTCTGGCGTGATTGAGCCTCCTCTGACCTGCTCCCTCACCACTACTGCAATCAAGGAGTTTCTGGATAGACCAATGGAAGTTCATGCATGGCCTTCACATACACAGTCAGTAGAGAGGTGTGTAAGGATGATAACTGAAGCAGCACAACATGTTTACTCTCAAGAGAGGAGGGAGGCATACATCAGTGGCCAGTAGGGAGCTGTCCAGGAACAAGAGCAAGGCAGACATGGCATCCTTGGCAAAGTTCAAGAAACCTATCTATATTTCTAAGTTTTAATATTGAAATACAATCAAAATGTCTTTAATTGTATGTAATGTATGTAAAATGTAGTTATATACAATAAAAAAAATACTTGGAAAAAATTGCTGATTTTTCATGAACTTTAACTTCAAATATAAGTAGCTAGGAGTGGTCTAAATCTGGATTTTAAGGCCATATTTCGATTTAGTACAAAAATACATCATTTGGTCACTAGTAGTCTTTGAAAATATAAAGATTTCACTTTGCCCCCTAAAATTGACACACCCTATCACTGTATCCTAACTTTCCTTAGCTAGGGATAAGTTTGGTTGCTGTATGGTGTACATCTTCAAGATATCTATATCCTTCCTAATGCCTATGGTGAGGTGACCAAGCTTGAATGCAGTTATCTTAATGACACCTAACATAAGAATTATACAATCTACAAGTTAACTTACTTTTATAAGTAACAATCCTCTTAATTATACCTAGCATTTTAATTGCCTTATTCATAACCTCTGAGTACTGCTCATAAAATTTTAATTACTACCAACTATAATGTGGAGGTCTTTTTCCTGACAAACACCCTCTAACCAGTTTTCCTGCATCTCGTAGTTTAACTGATGTTTTCACTATTTCTGCTAAAATGGAGGACTTGCATTTTTGAACATTGAATTCTATCTGCCATTTACTAGCCCAAGCAACTAATCTATCAAGATCTTTTAGAGTTCATAAGAATTTTCTACATGTGTAACTGAGTGGGTACTTTTGTACTTTGCAAATTTAGGTATTTCATGTACAGTAAAAATCTTACTGACTGTGGAAATGCATTTTTCACTTTCTGCCACTCTTTCATGACCATTTAAAATTACTCTGCTCTGTCCTGTAACCAGTTACCTCAAATTTTATTCAGAATCATTATAGTGACAGTAGTGACTGATTAATCTCTTCCTCTTGCTCATAAATTCAGGTGAAGTAGTCCACTGCTTTTCTTCTGGTAGCTGTCTACTTTTTTGCCATGTATAAATTAGCATATTAGAGAAGTTGAATTAAGTAAATAAATCAATTTCTTATTGTGGCTTTATTCAGTTTCTTGTAGTACTAATTGGGAATATTTGCTTAATAGACTATTAACTACTGCAACCCATAATATATTGACACTTAACTTTGACATTACTGCATTATTTCTAATCAATTGTATATATTTCTATCCTTAGTATGTGAAATGTCATTGTATTAATTTAATATTTGTCATATAGACTAGTCTGCCAATAAACCTTTTCATTTTCATATAAGGTACTGTAATATCTTTACCAGACCAATTGACCATAATTCCCTTGTATAGGCTTCACTGAAGCTAAAATGATAGTGTAAAATTATAGTACACAAGTGAAATAAAATAAGTCAAACATGAGTAAATGTTTTAGATCCAAAACCATAAGAACTTAGCTAACTACATCACTTGTTAAGTCAAATATGATCTTTATTCAAGCATCTGATTGTGTTTTGGGTTGGCTGGAAAGACCATAGGCCCTAGATTTCATTTTGAATGCATTTTGTGTGTTTATCACAATTGTTCATGATAGTGTGCAACTTTGCTGTCATAATTACATGTTGCCAGAAATTTCAGATGATTAGAGTATGGTATACCTAGGTTTACTGGGTTGTCCTAATGAGTTGTACTATAATTATTGGTTGTTAAAGTGTCAATATAAATTTTCAGTTTATTTTCTGAACAAAACTATTTCTAGATTTAGGTATTTGTGGAAATTCATAATGAAGTAGACCTAGGCCTATTTATTTATTTTTTTTATACCAAGCTGGATGCAGATGGCAGTTTAATTTTAGTGTCAGAAGGCATTCTGGTTTTTATGATTTTGTTTGTCACTTTGGCACATCGAAACTTTAAATCAGGAATATTTTAAAAAAAATGGCCTAGTCTTATCTTCATAAAGAAAACATTTTGCTACTTGTGCTAATCTTTATTTAGAATTTAATACAGTGGCCTATTTTATGAGTCTAATACAGCACCTATATTCTGAGAGCTATCTATTCATTATATTTCATTCAGGATTTTAATTGGGTAAAGACAGTTGACAGTTGAAAACAATACGATAGTTTGTGGAACTACTACTCTGGAGAAGCTGAATTCAGGCCTGTACCTGAAAAAATCATTAAAATGGAGTCTCCTCATAAAGATAAAGGTAAAACTTTTCAAACTATTATTACCTGCAAGTCTAATAGTCCTCTGATGCTAATAGCTTTAGCATAATGTAGACCTTCCTTCTATGATGTAGCTTAGAGGACACAAATTTATGATATTCTTTAGTTATTTACCTGATATGATAACAATATAGAGAAACTTTGGATATCGAACTACTTTCCCATTACAAGCTTAAGTTCCCCCCCATTAAGGTGCTCAGATATTCAGATTTAAAGCTAATAAAATTTGAGCAACTACTTTAAGGCAAGAGGTTCATTCTACTTGTTGGTTGAAGTTGATCCTTCCTTGCTATACTATGTCGGGGGCCTACCTCTTTCAAAGAATATGGATGACTGTAATTAGTGTTGAAAAAAACCATATCACTTTTAGGGATGTTGCAAATATCCACATCTGTGGAACATCCAATGTCCTTTCATTCCCATCCACATCTGTAGATAAAAGCTGTATATCTGCAACTTCACCTTCATCCATGGATGCAAATTTTTTGATATCTGCATTCATAACCACATGTGGCATACTTTAGTCTAGGACTAGGGATGTTGCAAATATCTGCAATTTTTCCACACCTGCATCCACATCCACAGATATAAAGGCTGAATATCTGCAACTGCATCAGCATTTGTGGATGTCAATTTTGTGACATCTGTAGCATCCCTGATCATTTTTGAAGCATATGTAGGCAAATTAGATAAATTTACGGGATAATTAATCTCGTGATCTATTCATATTTTTCAGGTTTAATTATGGCCCTTTTAGAAGCTTCAACTGATAGCGACTCAGGCGTTCGAAAGACTATATCAATTTCTCTTATCCAATTGGGATGTCAGCACACATGTTTAGTGTTGTCTTCCATTCGTAAATTTTTAGACAACACCCAAACTACTCCAAAGGTATTATAATAATTATGTAGTCTTAGTTATTCTGTGTATTTGAACTTCACAGGACTTTGTGGTATATTGGTAATACAGTATATAATTAGTTTTAAGAGTTAGGGTCTCATGCAATTCAATTTTCCCTTTTTTAATAATTTCTACACCATTGTATTTCATTTAAGCCAGATTTAATTGAACTGTGAACTACTAATTCTTGCAGTCACTAAAAGAGACATAAATTGCATAGGCTACATTTTTCAGATTCTAAATTTGATCCATTATCTTCTAATCAGATTATTCACTCCCTGATGGCTTGTAAGCATATACAATACCCCAGGGGTACACGAAGGAATCTTAGCGGGTACACAATGGGGTCCTGAAAATATAACCCTTTTAATTTTATATGCGATTAACAAATGGCCACAAGTCATATGGTTGTAAAGAAAGTAAAAATCCTCTATGCCTCTCAAAAATCCAGAAAATCCTTGAAAGAGTTTAAGGGGTACAGAAGAAAAAGGTTGAGAATCACTGATCTAGGTTAAATCAAACATTTCAGAACATTTGTTTAAGGGGTTAAACTATAACTTTGTTGTATAACATGTGCATTACCCATGACACATTTTTTGAATAAAAAAAGTGAATGCTTTGGATCTCGCTGAGTAATCAACAATTTTACCTTTTTATATATTGAAATCTTTCATCATTTTTTCACCAACTTTCTAAAAAATTCAAATTTCATAGGTACTAGTAAATAGGTCAAGGATGCTCTGTGTGTGTTTTTCCATGACATTTGAAATCCTTGTAGCCTACTGTTTAAGAGTATGGTACAATGAAAACTTTTTCTTCCAGTTAAAATGTCTGCCTTCTGCTTGTATTATTTATCCCTTCAAGGCTATAGATATACTGGGTGTCCCATTCGAAATGAAACCACTTTGAAACCCTATAATTTTTTATTGAATGGCGCAAACAATGTAATATTCACACAGTAAATAGTAAATGTCATAAAGTTTTGTATGATATATGTGAATTATAACATTTAGTAGATACATTAAATAAGGTACATTGTGCATAGCATAATGTTTCCTTTTGTTAAGATCTTCACATGTTACATGCTGAACAATTTGAAGCTTATATGGATAGAGCTGCAGCCGCTTGCACATTACTCTCTGCACAGTTGAACAAGGAATCTGAAGTTCAACACAGGCACGATGGATGGACTTTCTCGGGCTACTACCAAAGGTGCCGCATATTTGTTCAACATCATCTTCCGATCTTGTTCACCCTCCATTGTGTTCCTTTAGAACACTGCCAGTCTCCTCAAATTTTGTGGTCCATACATATAGGTCTCTTCTGGTGAGTGGTTCCTTGTGAAAGGTTGTACAGAATTGCCATTGCACCAGAGTAAGGGACTTCATCTCAGCCATCCATAACACACATTTTGCTTTTTCTTGTTGGGTAAACATAATTCAATCTGAAACAAACAAAAAACATTGACAAACTTATGCATATGGTGTAGTAACTGGCAAAGTTTGAACATTCTCACATTAATACTTTAAAAATTAGAGTTTCAAAGTTGTTTAATTTCGAATGGGACACCTTATATATATATATATATATATATATATATATATATATATATATATATACACACACGGTGAACCAAAAGTAGGTGGACAGTAGGTTGAATACGGTTTGTGTTATATTATATTATAACTATGGTGTTCATTATAACTATGGTGTTTGTGTTTTATTATATTAAATATTATAACTAAATTTATTTAAATTTTATTTTGTATTATAGTATACAAAAAAATTAAATATGTATTCTCAAAATAAATGTTATCATTTACTGTCCACCTACATTTGGTTCACCCTATATATATATATATATATATATATATATATATATATTGAGGTTTCTCTGTTAGAACTTAAAAACAGTTATACAAATTACATGACACATGAAGAATCTGAATTACTAGTCTAATTCCAAAAGTAACTTTTTATATATTTTGTTACAGGTGTTGATGATTAAAATATCGTGAATACTGTATATATTTCATCAGTAAAATGTTTTGAGTAATTGACTATCAATACATTGGACCTGAGCCAAATTATTTGTCTGCTATTGAGTGATCACATATTTAGAGACTACCACACTTATTTCATCAGTTACTATTTGCAGAGAAAGAATTGGTCATTTTTAAGAATAATTTTGTGATGTGCCTCAGTTAAAGTTTAAAGAAATTGACTGACAATATTCATTAGAGTGCCCATAGTTGGAAATAGCTTGGTACTGATACATAATTTGGTACATTGGGATTATAGATAAATGGCCGTTTTAAATTAGATATGCAAATTATAACTTTTGATTTGTAGGCTCACATCCAGTGTGTTTTGTACAACACAGCAGAAGGTATAATAAGAGAAAGTGGAGATACTATAAGTGATGATGGCTTGATTCAAGATTGGGTGAAGGCGAGTGAGCAACTTTTGATTCAGTTGGCCATTGCTCATGATTTGCAGCAAGCTGTATCCAACTTCTTAGTCACTTTAGCATGTACCAAAAAGCATTCGGATGTTGTAAGTAGCTCTGCATTGCCTTAGCTGTTTGGTTGTACTAATAAACATTTCATGCTTAGGCTATTTGTTTTCAATAAATGTCAGTCTTAATATACAAACCTAAGTACATAGATATCTTTCATAGAAATACCTATGACAATTAGTCTGACTCAGACTAATTGTCAGTTATTTCTGTGAAAAAAATATGCACTGAGGTTTCTGTTAGAATTTAAAAAGTTATACAAATTACATGACACATGAAGAATCTGATTTTGGTAGTCATATAGCAGTGTTATCTTCTGTTCATTGGAATTAAATGTCAAATTTGCTTGAATTAAATGTTGTAAATGGATTATTAACTTAAGCTGAAAGTTGGAATATACACTACTTCCTGTGTACAAATATATACTAATGTTATGCATGAAAAGAATGCAATTAGGAAATAGGCTTCACCTTTCATTACATTTCAGAAATGTCTGTTAAAATTTAGTCTGGAAATACTTTGGTGTTTATAACACAGAATTTCAGTTTTCCCTTTGTATACGGTAGTGTATTTATAAAGCTTGATAATTTTATCATAACCGATGTAAATAGCTATTGATGGTTTGCATTTAATGAAGCATTCTTTGCTGTACTGATGTATGAAATATAACCATTAATATGGACAATCATTTCAGGTTTTGACTTCCCTCATTAACATTTTGAAACCAGAAGAAGTTCCTCCTCAAACCATTATTGAAACTTTGGCTTCTGTAACTTCTTCAAACTCTCGAGGATCTGCTCGTTATTTCAATCAGATAATGTTCAACCTTCTCCCATACTTGGCAAATGTGAAGCATGATAATATTCGCTTGGCCATAGCTTCTATGCTTGCCAAGTTTTCAGAAAGTGTGGTTGATGCTGTAGCCAATAAAGATGTGGTTGATACGATATCAGTTGAAGAACACTATGAGCAGTCTTCTTTAGTGTATGATATTCTGGTTCATCATTGGTTGAAAACAAACAATGTTGGTGTTAAAAATGAGGTTATTCTCTGCCTTGGACACATGAGTTATCTTCTGTCAAAGGAAAAACTCGAGACTTACGCTGTCTCTGTGGTATCATCTATTATTGGGCATTACAAGCGCAATCCATGTCCCTTTACAATTACATTCTCCTTAGCTCTAATATGCGATGCTATTATTAAGATGGAAATAGAAAATAACATAAAAATTCACATTGACACAATGCTGAATACATTGTTTGGCCAAGTGTGTGTTGTTCCCAATTTCAATGAGCCTCATACTGTTAAGAATCATTGCGAGGTTCTGAGGTGCTTTGACATACTGGCTAAAAGCTTTCCTGACCCCGTTATATCCTTGCTCGTTCAGAGGTTAGAAAATGCCAGTCACATCCAAAGAGTGGGTTCGCTGCTTGTGTTGAAACACCTGATTAATAGCCACAGTATTAGCACAGATCACATAAGCAAAATGGTTAGTGTTCTCAACGTTTCTTTGGCTGACCCCAACAGCAAAGTAGTTCGAAATGTCGCTCAAGTTATTGTGGCCTTATGCCATAACAGTCATCTGGATGCTTCTTCAGGAGCTCCCTTTATCACGTACCTGGTGCAGCATTCGGCTGGAGGGATTTTGGACTCCCGGAGGAGGAATTCTCTCAATGAAGTAGGCGAAGAATTTGTGGGAGATGTTTGCTGCCGAGCTCTCAACCTTCTTGCAACGTCTGTTAGTTCTGCTGTGCCTTTGTTGTGGCCCCATCTCCTTCAGTATGTGACCAACCATGAGTACCAGACCAGTTTCCCTACCATTCTCTCTTGCCTTGCTTCGCTTCTGCAAAATCCCGACACCTCTCCATCAGCCTCCAAAGAATCTCCCTTTGCCGAATCCGGGCCAACCTCTGCTCCTTACATCCTTACTCACCTCCTCGTTATGTGTTGTTCGCCAAAGGGTACCATCGGTCTTCCTTCACTCTCCATCCTCCAGGGCCTTTCGCAGCATATTTCACCCAACCTCTCAGAGGTATGGGCGGAGCACTTGCCGCAGCTTAAAGAAACTTTCACTTTTCTGTCAGTGTCTCACCAGATCCATCTTCTCTACAGGTGGGTACATTTTTATCCAGAACATTTTTTTAGTTCGCAAGTTTTTCAATATATATGTAGTCAGGGTGTCTACTACTCTGGAAAACAGGGGAAACTCAGGGAATTTATAATGACACTATAAAACTGGGAAAACTCGGGGAATTTGTAGAAAAAATTAGAAGTCTCGGAATTTTGTTAACTCAGCTAATTTGGCTCTATTGGGCCCAAACGTTTCAAATATGTGTATTTTTAAGAAAAATTTATAATCGCACATTTTTCTTGTGTTCAGGTATTTGTGACTTTGATTGATTTTATTTATAATAATTTATAATAATGTTATAGTAGAAATGATGAAGTTACTCTGGAATTTTTCCTCTGGAAAACAGGGAAAACTCAGTTTTGCAGTGAAGAGCTGGTAGACACTATGGTAGTGATTATGCAATTTTTTTTTAAACTGAGAATACCCTTTTCTGCAATTTAAACATACATTTGTTGGAAATCCCTTTTTTTTCTTGTGTGAAAGTTTAGGGATTAGATGAGCGATGTACACAAGTGGGCTATAAATATGCAGCTTACAAATTGATAATTACCCTGATGATAATATCAGAAGTAATATTAGTTTGCATGCTATTCAGTTTGCTGTTCAAGTAGATTTCAGATTGTTTAATGATGATGTGCAACTCAAGATTTAAGGTCTTGTTTCAGTACAAATGTTGATGAATATCATTAGAATAAATATAACCAAATAGATAAGGCTAAAAATTCAAGATTAAATACCATGGTCCCCTCAATATGGCTTTGGTTAGGTGGGACATGCACCTTCCTTCCTTAGAAAAGTATGGTGTCAAAAAGTGGTACATTGACCTAGAAAGGTTGGGAACCCCTTGATTAGAGTATTGTGAAAGCTTTGTTACAAAACTAATTGTAATGCGTGTTTGGTTGGTGAACTCGTCTTGGTTGCCTTTTGGTATCAGTAATGCATGTAAGCTTTATCATTATGGGCCTTCAGGCTTACATGAATTAGATAATTAACTGGAAGGCCTTCAAGTTGGGTTCACCAATCGAACATACATTACAGTTACAATATTGTAATAAAGAATTCAGAATATGGAATAAACAATGATTCCTAAACTTAATGACAAAAAAAAAGTCACATTTACTTGAACTGCAGAAAAGTGTGTATCCTTGTGTATTTATTTTTTTTTGAAGTTGATGATGGTAGTTAGCTTTAAATTATATTATTTTGTTCACTAACTCGTCGCTGTTCAGTTAATTTAGGCATAATTATTTCAGAGGTTTTTGCTAACCCACAGATTATTAGAGGGCACTTAATTGATGACATAGTATTTTCTTCTGTGGGTATAACATTGGTATTTTTATACCCTCGCTTGTATTATAGGAGTTGTGTGTATCATAATCATTTCATTTATCTTCAGTATATGAGGGTGGGCTGAAAAGTAATGCCTCCACTTGAATAATTCTGGATTGTGTAAAGGTAGCCAGATAAAACTGGTTTTGTGTTGTAACTATATCCCCACCCCATTCCAGATTGTGTAGAGGTAACCAGATAAAACCAGTTCTGTGTTATAGCCTAATATAGCTTACACTCATTCCACACATTGGTTCAGTATTGATTACAATGGAAACGAGTAAAGACGTTTGCTTCAAGCAACGTGCTGTAATTGAATTTTTGACTGCGGAAAGTGTTGCTGCCGTAAACATTCATCGGCGAATGCAAGCTGTGTACAACAAACAGTGTGTTGATGCAACTACCATTCGACATTGGGCAAGGCAGTGTAAAGAAGCAGGGCAAGAAGATTTGCGAGATAAACTGTGAAGTGGAAGGCCTGTAACGGCAACCAACGAGTTTCATCAGAACTACATTAATGAACTGATTCGTGGAAATTGTTGCATTAAACAGAATGAAATTGCTGCAATGCTCGATATCTCCAAAGAGCGAGAGGGATACATTATCAGTATTGTTGGTTACTGAAAGGTCTGTGCCAGTTGGGTGTCTCGCATGCTCACTGCCAAGATGAAAATTGAGACTATGCATTTGCCAAGAAAATCTGCAGCGTTTCGAAAATGAAGATGAATTTCTGCATAGCATTTGACAGGAAGAGGACGTGGATCCACCATTATGACCCTGAAAATAAATGGCAATCCATGGAATATTGGCACAAAAATTCACCGCAACCAAAAAATTGAAAGTTCAAAAATTGGCTGGAAAAGTGATGATTATTATTTTTTGGGATATCAATGGTGGTGTTCTCGAAGACTTTACGGAAATCGGGATAGCAATCAACTCCGCACGTTATATTGAAACTCTCAAGAAGTTGAAAAAATGGATCAGAAGGGTTCACACCCAGAAAAACGCAGTCATTGTTCACCATGACAGTGCACAGCCTCACACCAGTGTTCAAACATGAGAAACAAGTGAGGATCTGCAATTCACCATCTTGCCACATCGAACATGTAGCCCCGATTTAACACCATGCGATTTTCACATCTTTCCTAAACTTAAAGAACATCTCTGTGGAAATTTTTTGAGTGGAGGCATTACTTCTCAGCCCACCCTCATAGTTATGCTCATTGCTTTGTATCTTTCGCTTCAGATGTGGCAGGACTCTCTACGAGATTTCCTGGGGTGCGCAATAGAAGTCATTGCCAGTGATAGTTTTACCTGCAGCCTTATTTCTACTCAGGTAAGAGGAATTGATAACTATTTCTGTTGTAAGTTTTTGTGAACATGAATATTAGAGGTATAAAGAAAGATGCAAATGAGAGTGCATGCAGGTGGTCAGGATTTGTCGGAATGGAAATATTTGACTTGGTTTGTGCAAAATATGGGTGAAAAGGAAGGGTAGTTTAGAATGGGAAGTAAGGAAAGGTGTGAAGCTGGGTATATGGAAGGAAGAGAAGAAAAGTGATGTTTTGTTAGCGGAAGATGAGTAGCGTTTAAAGAAAATGTTTTAGAAAATGTTCAGAGACAAAAAGCAAGAACAAATAAGAAATAATTAAATTTACGAAGAAATGACATTTTGCGCCTCTTCAGGAAGTATGATAGAAAGGGATGCAAAAGTGCTTCTTATATGGGTGGAGTAAAAAATTGAGAAAATACAGGAAACTTCAAATAAATAAATAGTGTAAAGAAACCAGTTAAGTAATTGAATCTTTGTAAGGTTGTTGAGTTGTACAAATATGTTGATAAATTAAAATTGGAGATGAAATTAATATTTTCTTCAATAAATCTTAAATATTTGTAGTCATACTTATAAAAAATAAATTGTCTAATCTAATTCCAGTCGGGTTATATGTTGCGTTGGTATGGTCATGCATAAAAATGAGTAATGATAAAACTGTAAAAAATGCTCTGTAATATTGAGGATGGAGGTGTGAAATGTAAGGGGGAGACTGAGTAAATGACAAGAAGATATTATTATAATAATAGTAATTAGTAAATATATGCATAAATGTGGAATTAATACGAATGTGGCACAAGAGTTAACCAGGAAGATGGAATCAATTTGTGAAGTGTGTGTAAATGGAGACCTTGGTATCACCAAAAGTACAACTAGAGTTACCACAATGGATTGAGTGTGTACGGTTCGAAGTTTAGGCATCGTGCCCTCCCGATGCAGATTGGAAAAATCAATCTTGGATAATGAAGGAATAATGGTAATGAGAGACAAAGTACAAGTTATTACTGTAATTATTGAGCAATAATTTAAGGACCTTAAATTTTCAATTAATCTTTGTCATTATTAAACTTAAATACCCGTTTTCATTTAATTTATTAATTTGTAAAGCCATTGTTTTCACATGGAGTTCATTGGTTTAATTCAGATGGCGTTGTTATTTAAGGCATTTTTTGTATATGAAATGAAATTATGGTAATTTATGAATTATTTTGGTGATGAGCATGAATTGTAATTTGCAAACAGAATATGAAGTATTTCAAAACTTCATTTATTGACGTTTTCTTTCAGATGGAACAGTTGGAGGTGTGGGATAAAAATCAGGGATACAGATGTTTTCTGATGTCAATTGTGGGAGTAACACTCAAACATTGCGCCAATAAATTACTCATCGATTTAACACTAAATTCTTTGTATAATATGACCAATCATAAATCCTCTGCAGGTAAACATTCCCTATTTGTTCATGCATCTTTTACTATATATATATATATATATATATATATATATATATCCCCGCAAGGGGGTTCTAAGCTCGTGCTCTTTGTGCTCGTTTGTACGTGCTTGTTCCTGGAGGTTTCACGTGCGCCCTCCCGGCCCTAGCACCCAAGGATGATGGGGCTCGACCCTGCAGTCCTTGTCATCCTTGGTCTTTTTCCACTTCGACTGTCCCCTCCACCCTTTCTTTTTCCTCTGTCTTTCCTCTCACTTTTTCTTTGTTTTTCCGCTGAGATATGCCCTTTAAATAGAGGCGAATCGGTTCTTCCTGAACTAAAAAAAAATATATATATATATATATATATATATATATATATATATACAGGGTGTTTGAAAACTTTCTGTACAAATTGTAATGGGGGATAGGCAACACCAAGACAAACCCTTTTCGTCTATAAGTGTGTGTCCGCTGACGTCACCATTCGGCGCGAGGCGCCGCTGCAATTGGCTAAAAGGTGAAGTGGGCTAGACTCGCGCTTGCCGTGGGCATTCTTAAATCGGACGTAGTACGCGTAACATGGAGCGCTTCACGACTGCTGAGATGGCTGACATGCATATGGTGTATGGGGCTGCCAATGGAAACGGAAAAGCTGCTGTGAGGTTGTACCGACAGCGCTTCCCAAACAGACGTGTACCAAACCACCAAACGTTTGCGCATTTGCATCGGCGACTGCGAGAAAGTGGAACATTCCATGCAAACATGCATGACACTGGTCGGAAGAGAAACGTGCGCATTCCTGACATGGAAGAAGAAATCCTACGGCGATTTGAGGACAATCCAAGCGCAAGCACGCGAGGTGTTGCACGTATCCTCGGTGTGAACCACGACCTGGTCTGGAGTGTGTTGCACGAGCAGCAGTTACATCCGTTTCATCGTCAGAGAGTCCAGGCATTACAACCTCGGGATTACCATCTTCGTGTGGAATTCGCACGCTCGTTTCTGCAGCAGACAGCGGTGCAGCCTAATTTTCCGGCTTATGTGCTGTTCTCGGATGAGGCCTGTTTCACACGTGAGGGTGTGTTTAACATGCACAATTCTCACGTGTGGGCGCACGCAAATCCACATGCTACACGGGTGCATGCTCATCAAGAACGGTTCGCCGTCAATGTTTGGGCGGGTATCGTCCATGGCAAGTTGATTGGGCTGTACCTGCTGCCTGCCCGACTCGACGGGCGGGTTTATCGGATATTTCTTGAAGAAACGTTGCCGGAACTGCTGGAAGATGTTCCCGTGGCTATTCGTAGATGAATGTGGTTTCAACACGACGGGGCCCCAGCACACTCCAGCAACGATGTGCGGGATTATCTGAACGCCACTTTTGGGGACTGATGGATAGGCCGGGGTGGGCCCGTAGCCTGGCCACCGAGATCGCCCGATTTAACATGCCTCGATTTCTTCCTGTGGGGACACATGAAGAACCTCGTGTACGAGACTCCCATTTACTCAGAAGACCTCGTAGCAAGAATCGCTGTCGCTGCTGGAACTGTTCCCGAAATGCCGGGAATCTTTCGACGTGTACGTCGGTCAATGCTTCGACGCTGTCGGGCATGCATTGATGCTACCGGTCGCAACTTTCAGCACCTTTAAATAAAAATGCCTTCTTTAAATAAACATGTTACCCGTACTACGTCCGATTTAAGAATGCCCGCGGCAAGCGCGAGTCTGGCCCACTTCACCTTTTAGCCAATTGCAGCGGCGCCCTCTCGCGCCGAATGGTGACGTCAGCGGACATACACTTATAGACGAAAAGGGTTTGTCTTGGTGTTGCCTATCCCCCATTACAATTTGTACAGAAAGTTTTTAAACACCCGTATATATATATATATATATATATATATATATATATATATATATTTTTTATATTTTGAAATGATGTACTCTTTAATGTTAAATTCTTATCTTTGGAACTTTTTCTTCACAGAACAAGAGAGCTTCAGTCTGTCTGTTGGAATGTGTGCTGTGACCCACATGAGTATTGTGCTCTCCCATATTGAAACGTGGCTCAAAAATAATGAGACGTCAAAACGTACATTATCTCTGTTTTATCTGCTAAAAGTAAATATCTTGTATTCAAGTACCCTAATAAGTAATTGCAATATCAGTAATGATACAATTTACACGTATGTTATGAAACCATATTTACCAAATGTTCGAATTTTTTGATAGTTGTTGATTTTAAACTCTCCTAATTTCATATAGTCAACCTGTTTACTTTAAGTGGAAGTTTGTCATTTTAATAAATATCTTGTTTAGAATCGCCTCAAAAAGTCTTATTCATTACTGGTTTAAAGTTTTCTCGAGTGTTTTGGCTTTGAATCCATCGTGGATGAAAATATTTATATTTTGTCAAACTTGGAAGACCGATACAGAGCATAACTGCTGAACACAGACCTCGTATTGCTGCAGACAAGCAGTTTGATGCTGATTCATTCAGTGAATATCTCGATGGTCACCTTTTTCGCTTCGCATTGGAGTGTACTGGGTTCGATTTCGGAAACTATCATTCGTACATTTCTAATATTTTTCTTTGTCAAGTCTCAGGAAGGTCGATCTGAAGATGCTTTGTGGGCTCGATCGAGTCTTGTTCATTGTTTGGGTCAGATTGCGAGCTTGGCCCCGCCAGAAATTGTTGGAAATTACGTGGATGGACCCATCATGTTGCATCTGCTCAATATTATCAACAGCAACAAGGTAGGAACAAATTGAGGATGAATTTGGGTCATTTGGATTGATGGGTTGAAATTATTTTAGTTACTTCATTGACAAATTATTCTAAAGTGCAAGTTATGCATTCGTACACCGATGTATTTATCAGTTGGTTTTAATACGAGTATATAAAACACTAATCACGATGCACAAAAGTTCTTATTTTCCCCTGTTCTTTCTAAAGTCAAGAGGCAATTTTTTATATAATTGTATTTCTGTTAATAATTACTTGATAAATGCTTTCATTGATCTTAATGCATATCGTAAATTGCGTAAGGTTAAGTAAAAATTAAACTATTTTTTTCTGTAAATAAAAAGTCTGACTTTGTGAATGATGTAACTCTTCAAACGCTGAGCAAAATCGCCAAAGCCTTGCTTTGCTTACCTTCGTTTCGCCTGCGCCAGCGGCCCCTGTTCCTTACGCACATTGTCAACACCATCAAGCAAGAGAACTTGTCTCTTACATCACTAGCAGGAGCTCTTCAAGTCCTTCGAGATTTGGCGTATCCTTTCACTCTTAAAATTTAAATTTGTAGATGGATGGTTTAAGAATTTATTGCGGCGATTTAGACTTTGTTTAATCTTTAATTTAATTCACGATTTTTTACTTAACGCTTTCATGATCCCAAATCAATGCTTTTAAAATAGTAAAATATTGCATTGAATTTATTTTAGGTTAGAAAGTGTTTTCCATCGCTGGAAGTACTAAAATTTTGTGGCTGTGTTCATTTTAATGTGATTTTTTGATACGAGAAGAAATCTTAACAAAAAACTAAATTTTTTTTTAATAATACATTGTTGCTCCCTAACCTAACGGCAAGGGAAAGTAGGAATAGAAAGATTCATCTGTTTGTGGAGATAGTTTGTAGGTGGGAAAGCTGTTTAAAAACTTCGTTTTGAGTAGATAGTTACGATAATGCAACTATTGACCAATTCGCTTCTCTATTATTCAACAACAAATGGCAGTATTCCGACAGGATACAAGTCAAAAACCATGAATTTTGAGTCCTACACCCAGAATAAATTTAATTCCTTAATATTACTAAAGTGCTTTGGAACCGGAGTTGAATGTAGAGGAGAGGACGATTGTTCTCCAGGCCAGTCTCTCATCCACTCTTTATCATCTCCAAAAAGTCACCACGCTTGATTCATTCCTAGAGCGATGCTATTCACAGCTCAATGTTCTTATAAGGTAAGACTCACTGCTACTCGATGTTAAATGATTGCTTTTTCCTATTTTCTTTGCATCTTAAATGTGTTATGTGCCATAATGAGATTTAACTTTTGTCAGTAAGGGTGCTTATTTTGTTAATTTGGGCCAACCGTAAACACTTCGGGAAAAGTGTGTTGATCATTGGGACATCATTCTACTGTAAGTAGCTACTGTGCAAATTAATTTAAAAGTCGAAAACGTACTGTATAGTCTACGGTAAAAATTATATGTATTAATGCACTGTTTAGGTATGGTACAATAAAAATTTTGGTTTTATTTCATTTAATAAAAAATACAAACCTTTCAAAGTAATATATATATATATATTAGTGGTGGACCGGATGTCAGTTTTTCAACATATGCGGATGCGGATTTTTAATTTCAATATCCGCGGATGCGGATATTTGGTTAATCTATCAATATATAGAATTATGAATATGACATAATTTTTCAAATTTCGTGATGTTACTATTATGGCAGGCAATGGATAAGAAATAATATTAATGTTTTCATTATGATAAAAATAATAACTTTCAAGAGTTTCAGCCACAGAAAATTCAATGAAACAAGTTTCATTCAATTTTCTGTGTTACCAGGTATTTATATTTTGAGGTTTATATATTTGTTTGTTCATTAATAATTACTACTTTACATGAAATGTGCATGACTGGGCCTTAAACTACTTTATAAGATAATTTAATTGTAAATTGCATAATGTATTAGAGGTAATATCCGCATAACATCCGCAGTCAAAAGTGCGGATGCGAATGTTAAAAATGATGCGGATATCTGGTCCACCACTAATAAATAATTATATATATATATATATATACTATCAGGTCATCCCATAAGTAATTTCGTTTTTTATGATAATGATAGATTAAGTTTAAACTAGGCCTACTCGGTTTAAGCATAAATTTTCCGAAGGTTATATCCAAGAGGAGATCTGTGTTTCGCTACATACTTTACAGACCTTGACCAGTGAAGACGTGTGTTTTGCTTTATCTGAACCCCTCATAAACATGGCGGTATCAGAAGAGCATATCAGGCAAATAATGCTTTACGAGTTCAAAAAAGGGAATAGTACTACTGAAGCAACGCGAAACATTCAGGACGTTGACGTTTATGGCAACGATATTCTGCATGTGAGGAAATGTCAAAGATGATTTCAAAAGTTTAGGAATGGTGACTGCTGTTTGACAGATGCAGCACGCTCTGGATGCCCTGCTGAGTTTCATGATGACTTGCTGTTAGCCGCACTTGAAGAAGACTGTTCAACAACTGTCGAAGAATTGGCACAGAAACTTAATTCATCCCCGTCCACCATCCATCGACATTTGCAACAACTCCGGAAAGTGCCTACGTTAGGAAAATCGGTGCCACATAAATTGTCGGTCGACAATCTGAGGCTGCGGGTAACGTTAGCACAGCTCTTCATTCCCGTGAACTCCAAGATCCGTTTTTGCACCGTTTAGTGACTGGTGATGAAAAGTGGATACTGTACCAGAATGTTAAGCGCCGTCGACAGTGCGTTTGTGCCGGAGAACCAGCGACACCACAGCCAAAACCAAATCTTCATCCTCGGAAGGTGTTGCTTAGTGTTTGGTGGGATAAAGGTGGTGTAATACACTTTGAAACCTTACCACATAACCAAACAATCACCCCTCAAGTCTACTGTCAACAACTGGATTGACTGAACACTGCACTAAAGAAAAGAGACCTTCTTTGGCTAATCGGAAAGGAATCATGTTCCACCACGACAATGCACGTCCTCATACCGCTCGGATCACTTCTGCAAAAATTGAGGAGTTTGGGTGGGAAAAACTTCCACATCCTCCATATTCTCCAGACCTTGCGCCTTCAGATTATCATCTCTTCAGGAGTCTGCAAAACTATCTTGACGAGAAACAGTATACTTCTTTAGATGACCTGCACACCAGTCTTTGTACGTTTATTGCCTCAAAACCGCCTGAATTTTATAAACATGGCATTAAAAAGCTTGTAGGACATTGGCAGTGTGTCACTGATTCCGATGGAAAATGTATACTAGATTAAAATGTTTTAGTAGTTTTTTTTTTTCCTTCAAATTCCGATCTAAAAAACTACATTACCTATGGGATGACATATATATATATTATAATATATTATATATATATATATATATATATACAGGGTGGGCCGTAAGTTTCCATACATAGGAAAAATAAACATTTTGTTATGGACAACCATTTTTATTTATATAATGCTCTACATGGTTGCCATTGTTTTGAAACACATTTCAATACGTGTTCCCCACTGTTGATGAACACGCATTAGCACAGTTGACGTTATGCTTGTAATGGGGTTGGTGATACGTTCCTTTAGATGATTTGTCTCTCGTATCTTTTCCTGATACACCATGACCTTCAAGTGCCCCTCAAAGATAGAAATCAAGGGGGGTGAGATCTGGGGATCTGGGAGGCCACTCCACAGGACCACGCCGACCAATCCAAGCATCCGGAAACTACTGCTGATCCAAATACCGACGCACGTGAAGACCATAATGAGGTGGAGCTCCATCTTGCTGGAAGTAAACTGGGAAGTTACCTTCCTCGTTTAGCAGGGATGGGAAAATCTCTTCTTGCAACATGTTAAGATACCTTTCGGCATTAAGATTTCCACTGACAAAAATTGGTCCAATAATTCTGTCACCCCATATCCCGGCCCACACCATCACTTTACCGGCACCTTGCATCTTCGTCGGACTCAGCCAGTTAGGGTTAGCATTACTCCAATAACGTATGTTTTGCCGATTAACCTCTCCATTGACGTAAAAATTTGCTTCATCGGTAAACAAGATCTTACGTCAAACGCATATTCTTAGGGTATCTGAAACATAAAAACAAACGTTTAATTTTTCCTATGTATGGAAACTTACGGCCCACCCTGTATATTATATATATATATTATATACTGTGAAAATTGCGAGTCCTGTATCGACAAAAAAGATATACAAATTGACATCTATAACATCCTTCGAGCCGACAGAACAGTGATATGTAAAGGAGGATGTGTTTACACGCGAAAGGCACATAGCAGAAATGGCTATAAGTACCTCAAACAGCTACGTAGAATGTGTACCAGTAAAAATTGAAAAATTTAATATGATACTACTTGTAATGTACAGACCCCCAAACACGCCAACCTCAAAATTTTCAGATTCCATTACAGAGGTAAGAAACTTGGTAAAAAAATCTACACTCCAACCCCAAATATTTTTCTCTGTGGTGATTTTAATTTCCCATTCATGAAATATTAAAGGATAGGAAAAAATATATGTATCCACCAGGACAAGGGGGGCACACGAGAAGACCAGGAGCAGGTAAAAATACTACTAGCTCTAGCTGATGAATTTGTTAACGCAAGAAGTAACAGAAAACACACGAAAAAACAACTGCATAGATTTGGTATTCACAAACAACAGTAATCTAATTCATAATGTAGAAATATCCCCAACTATGATATTGGACTACAACATCATTGAAATAACTAATATAAAGGCAACAGGAAAGGAAAGAACATGCACAACAATGAAAAATTCGAAATTTTTAATTTTCACTCTGAAGCTATAAACTGGAAAGATGTGACATCCAGCATGGAAGTAATAGATTGGAAAACCATTTTCGAGGCCAAGACAACGGAGGAGATGCTAATGACGTTAGAGGAGAAGACATTAGAAAGTGTGGAAAAACCTGTCCCAAAGATTCAACAAAGAGGAAAGAGAAGCAGGTTCGAGAGACAAAAGAGGGCATTGTTTCGAAAGAGAAAAAGAGTGACTGCAAAATTAAGTAATTGTAAAGATAACGTCAGAAAAATATTAAATGATAAACTGCAAAGTATCGATGTCATCATACATGAACTAATCGAGAAGCATACAGAGAAAGACGACGTCGACGCTATAGAAGCGATAAAGGCTGACTCGAAGTACTTCTATAATTTTGCAAAAAGAAAGTCGAAAAACCATGCGACTATCGGACCTTTAAAAAATGAGAATAGTGCTTTATCTGATGATCTAACAGAAGTATCTGAAATATTAAGAGCTCAGTATGAATCATCATTCAGTATCCCAAAAACTGACAAATTGAAACGCGATAGAAACGCCTTCTTTGAAGAACTACAAGGGAAAGTATAACTGATTTAGACTTTACGACGGATGATATTACCCAAGCTAAAGGGAAACTAAGACCAAACACAACGGCAGGACTGGATAAATGGAATGCCACACTGATCACAAACTGCAAGAATGCAATCGTTGAGCCCCTATACTGGATATGGAGACGATCACCAGACACGGGAGAAATACCGGGCATCCTGAAGAACGCAAACATAGTCCCAATATATAAAGGAGATCGATCCGAGGCCAAAAACTATAGACCAGTGTCGCTTACATCTCATCTCACTAAAATATTTGAAAGAATAGTTAGTCTATAACTCTTTGGAAAATCAGAAAAAATTCATTGATAACCAACATGGGTTTCGGTCAGGCAGATCATGCCTATCACAACTAATGGAATACTACAACAACATTGACGCACTTGAAAGTAATGAAAACTATGATGTACTATACACAGACTTTGCTAAAGCGTTCGACAAGTGTGACCATGGAATCATAATACATAAACTGAAATATATGGGAATAACAGGAAAAGTAGGGAAATGGATATATAATTTCCTTAGTGAGCGGCGGGAAGACGTTACAGTACAAGGAGTATCTTCATCAGAATCAGGTCCTCAGCTCAGTACCACAAGGAACAGTATTAGCTCCACTACTATTCATAATCATGCTAACTAACATAGATGAGGACGTTACCAGAGACAGCACAGTAACATCCTTTGCGGATGACACAAAAATCACTAGAAAAATAAGAAACTCAGACGATATAGGATCTCTACAAACCGACATAAACAGAATCTACAAGTGGACGGAAGACAACAATATGAAGTTTAACACCGAGAAATTTCAGCCATTACGGTACAGAAAAAGAGAGGACCTAAAATCCTTGGAATATTATACCCCAAATGGACAGGAAATTCAGAGAAATTCCAGAGCAAAGGACTTAGGTGCTGTAATGACAGATGATTCTTATTTTGAGTTTGAAATTTCGCTAGCAGTAAACAGAGCAAAGAGAATAACGAATATATTGAGAACCTTTAAACGAAGGGATAGGAATGTAATGATTCCTCTGCTGAAAACCCTGATCATACCCAAATTGGAATACTGCTCGGTCCTAACATCCCCATATAAAAAAGAAGACATTAGACAGCTGGAAGGGATCTAGAGAAGCTTCACAGCCAAGATCAATGGGTACAAAGAACTAAATTACTGGGAAAGGTTATGCGAACTAGACCTATATTCACTGGAAAGGAGAAGAGAGACACACACCATTATTTACACTTGGAAAATAATGGAGAAACTAGTCCCTAATCTTACTCTGAATCCTATAATTCCCCAAGCAACGGTGGAAAGTAGAAACGGTAGACTGTCGTATTCCCAAATTGAAGGCGAGACAGGGAACATCCTTAACCCTGAAAGAAAATGGTTTTGTAGTGAGAGGACCAAAACTGTTTAATCAGTTGCCCAAAGACCTAAGAAACACGAAAGGAGTTGCAGTGGACATCTTCAAAAGAAGACTAGACGCCTGGCTCAGAACAATCCCCGATGAGCCAGGCGTACCTGGCTATGTGAGGTGGAGAGCACAAGAAACCAACTCTCTACTTCAGGCCAACTCGAGAGGAGGGGGCGACAAGTTTGACCTTCGCGAAATGAGTAATCATCGCGCGAAACCTTTGTAAGGTAAGGTATATGTAATAAATATATAAATAATTTTTTATTTAGTTGCTTAACAGCCGATTCGTACCTAGAGTGGTACATATCTCGGCGAGACGGAGGGTGGGTAGTGTCGCTGGGATGGGAGTACGAGACAGGGGATGAGAAGGTTCAGTTATTGAATATGTGGGAAGGGGGGGTTATGAATTTAGATGCGAAGTAGTTGTTGAGAGTGGGTGAGGTATGAGAAAATTGCTTCCGCTGAGAAGTAGGGGCCTTCGGCGAGTATGAACTGGAGACGTTCGTTTGGACGTGGGGATGCGGAATAGGTAGAGGAAACAGATGTGTCGGAGGTCAGACAGATTTGGGCATTCGATAGGAGGTGGACAACGGTGGTGTGGGTGGGGCAGAGCGGGGCTGGCAATTTAGCCATGAGGTGACCGTGTGTGCCCTAGGCAGAGACGGACTAGAACCACTTTTTTATGACGCGACCTATGGAATGAGGAAGCCCAATATCCAAGGTGTGGTTTTATCCGCTGGAGCTTGTTTTTATAGCCTGGTCCCAATCCCGTTGCCAGATGGAACGGAAGTGGGAGCGGAAAGTCGGGAAAAAATCTGTGAAAGGGAGGGGCCGGGTGGAGACTGGCAATGGGCAAGCGGATTTCGCCTTACGGTCCGCCGCCTTATTACCCCGGATACAAACATGTGCTGGGATGCCGTTAAGGAGTGGAAGGTTTGTTGGATGATGCGGACAAGTGGGTGAGGGGGATTAAATTTTTCCAGGGAGAGCAGTGCGCTTTGGTAATCTGAGTAAATGACATGGGAGTTGGCGGAGTGGGTGCCTATAATGTCGAAGGCTTCCAGAATGGCGAAAAGTTCTGCTGAAAAGAAAAAGAGAGGCCTCACGGGGAAGGGGAACGGCTCGAGAGAGCGGCTGGGTCACGATCACCGCTGAGGCAGCCGCACCATTTCTGATCGGGAACCATCCGTATAAATGGGGACAGCGTCCAGGTGTCGGGTTACATGTTCCTGGCAGAGCGACCTGTATATTGTAGCAGTCGTAGTAGCTTTCGGCAGGGCACACAAGTCCCTGCAAAACTTGATAGGGTTGAGGAGCCAGGGAGGATGGATATGATACGAGATGGTGGTGACTGAAGGAGGGGCTTGTTGGAAAGGTCCGGGAAAGAGCGGACCGCTTCCGTGAAATGCCAGCTCTGACCCTGGGGCGGAGGTTATAAAATCGCCGCGCACAGAAGTGATGAGGGCAGCCTCTGCGCGCGAAGGTAGGTCCGCATGAGGAGCAGACCCCGTCGGTGGGTGAGAGGGAGGTAGTTACATTCTGCTTGGAAGCTGGGGAGGATCGGAAGGCACCGGTGGAGAGGCGAAGGCCCTTGTTAAGTACCGGGTCCAAGATTCGAAGGGAAGTGCTGCAGGCAGACCCGTATACAACACTCCCATAGTCCAGCTTTGGACTGGACCACGGAGGTGTAAAGACGGAGGAGCGAGCGTCGGTCAGCGCCCCACGTGGTGTGGGAAAGATGGTCTAGGAGAGCGAGGGGATGCTGGAGCATGTGTTTCAGGTGCCTGAGGTGGGGAACCCGGTTGAGCCGTCGGTCGGTCATGCCAGAAACCGGGCGGTGGGCACCACTTCGAGGGGCTTGCCGTATAGCGTGACCGAGGGGGAAGGTATGGCTGTGGATCTTCTGCTGAAGACCATACTTTTGGTTTTAGAGGTGGATAGGCGGAAACCAACTGATGTCGCTCACCTCTCCACCTGATGGATGGTGAGCTGAATTTGTCGTTGGACGACGGGCAGTTTCCGCCCCGCGAACCATATCGCAAGGCCGTCTGCGTAGATGGAGGAACGGACGGTGGGTGGAAGGGATTTTGCTAAGTACTGTGTTCATTACCACTGAAAAGCATATGACACAGAGTATGCCTCCATGTGGGGCCCCGTCCTCTTGCTCAACGGTGTCAGAGAGGACTGAGCCCACCCGTACTTGAAAGGTCCGGGAGGAGAGGAAGACCTTGTTGAAGGTCGGCAGGAATCCGACGAAACAAATTTTGGAGATCACTGAGGATTATACGTCGATGGGTGGTGTCGTAGGCCTTCTGGATGTCGAAGAAAGTGGACAGGACAAACTGTCCCCTATTGAAGGCGTTCTGTATATTTTGGCTGA